>JAQJVL010000082.1:0-243710 GCA_035578905.1 Stictocephala bisonia
GGAAATGTGAGGGAAATTGGGTAATTTTAGGGGGGAATTTGAGGGTAATTTGGGGGGAAATGTGGGAATTTGAGGGAAATTCGAGGGTAATTTTTGGAATTTGAGGGTAATTTGGGGGAAATGTGAGGGAAATCGGGTAATTTGGGGGGAAATGGGGGGAAATGTGGGAAATGTGAGGGAAATTTGAGGGTAATTTGAGGTTAGGAAATTTGGCAAAAAATGGAAATTTGAGGTTAGGAAAAGTGAGGTTAGGTTAGGAAATTTGGCGGGAAATGGGCGCCGCCATCTTGGAAAAGTCACGTGATCGCTCTCGACCAATCAGAGGCCAGGAAAGTGGGTCCAAAGGTCAATTTGACGCAGAAATCCCCTTTTATGGCGGCATTAGCCCCATCTTTTCACTACTCTGAACAACACTGCTAAGCATCTACAACAAGAATACTCCAGATTTTATATTAGTGTCCACACTAATGGCAACCATTGAGCAGTTTCCGTTTTAAGAGGACTAGGAACAGTCTCTCAATAGACAGTTCACTTACATGTTGTGTCACAGTTGCAATCCCATTAAGAGAGTAACGAGGCTCTTAATAATAAGAATAACGGACCTACGCAAGGGTGAATAATGTACTTTGGTATAATATCTTTATTTTAATATACATAATAGCCACAGACAAAAAAGTCCTTATTGACAAAAAGTTACATAAAACCTATAATGCAGTACATTTGAAAATGAATAAATTAAGTAATTCAAAACAATCATTAGGCTGAGTTAAATACATAAATAAAATATTCTGTGCAATGTCAACATTAAATTAATTAAAAAAGATATTGTTATGGATAAACTAAATTATAATAACATGACATCAACATATACTAACAAAAACCAGCTATACAATCCAAAAATATACTTGTACGACTGTTAAAAATATCAACCTCATTTCTATGCGTATTCAAAAATCTAAATGCCTTAAATATGAAGAAACTTTAGAACTGTAAGATGTTACATTATGGAATGAAAAATACTATTGATGGACTCATATGAAGGTTTATTAGGTTTAAGATAGTGGACTATTGACCAAATTGTGCACAATCTTATGTAGAAACATAAGAACTGATCTATCTCTTCTCGATGAAAGTGTATCAAAGGAAAACAACGTCTAAGGAGAGTGGTAGAATAATACTGCTGATAATACCTTAAGAATTTATTCTGAACAATTTCTATCGATGATGTATTATTGAGCGAGAAAGGATTCCAAACAACAGAACAGTACTCCAATGTACTCATAACAAATGAGTGATACAACTTAACAATAGGATCGATGGAATTAAAGAACTTTGTGTTTCTAATATTAAAACCTTGCATTCTGTAAGCATTATTCAACTGCAGTAAATTGACATCGTTATCATGATTAATTATTCTATATAGTCTCAAATCGTCTGCATACAAAAGACATTTACAGTATGTTAAATATTCCGGGAGATCATTAATAAATATTAAACACAACATTGGAACTAGATTTGAGCCCTGGGGAACACCGGAGGTACTAAGATAACTCTTGGACTTAAGATTGGAAATTAAAACAAATTGAGAATGATTTCTGAGGTAATATTTTATAAAATTTGTGAAGGAAACATCACAATCATACGACGAAAATGTATCTAGTAACAAATTATGGCTTACTTTGTCAAATGGTTTTGAAAAATCTGTATAGAAAACATCTGATCTACCACCAACATCTAATACAGAGGAGATATCATATGATAATTCCATTAAGTTAGAGGCTGGTGACTTGTGGGGGAGAAATCCAAGTTGCTGTGGAGAAATCCTAGATTTTACGGTAAAGTAAATTTATTTGTAAATAAGGGATTCGAAAACCTTAGCAAATGAATTTATTAAAGAAATTGGCCTAACATTTCCGACATCTTCGGGTTTACCCGTCTTAAAAATAGGAATCAGTTTAGCTTCTTCCCATCTTTGAGGGAATACTGAGTTAGAAATAGACAAATTGAACAAATAACTCAAACTCTCTTGGTAGTATGTGGTAGTAATGTTTACAGACTTGAGTAACGTGGCCAGATAACAACTTTACAAACAATTAAAGAATATTTACAGCACAAACAATTGGTTAGTTAAGGAAATTTAATATCTTTCACTGTACCACTGTCAGCTAAGTTTTACTTACCAAACGCAGTGGTTATGTGCCAGTTTAGATGGGCCTGTATTCCTGTGTGTGAACCTTATGAACGAGTGGAGTACCAACCATTGCCTCAGTCGGGGACTCGAACCTTCGAACTTGGACTCTGTAGTTCGGAACCTTAGCCACTGAGCCACCGTGCAGTCAAAAACACATATAAAATGTATATGTGTTTTATATAAATAAAACATTTTATAGAAGTTATATAAAATTTTTATTTTTGAAATTCTCGAAAATAGTTAACCATATGTTGGTTGATTGATTAGTTGGTAGTTGGTGATTTAACCTCTTTGTTTTGATATTTCTTCATTTTTAATTATTTAGGTTAGTAGTTTTGTAACAATGGACGAGTCACCAGTTAGTAGCAGATTATCTGTTTAACACTAATGCAATTTTCTGTGACAATAAACCATTTCATTTCATTTATGTCATGACCAACATTAGCCCATTGATGTTAACCAGACGTTGACTTTAAGGAGATCTATTCCAGATACCCATCTACTCCTGAGACTTCACAGTACCCCTACAACTACCACAGAATTTCATATAACAGAGATACTAAGATAATTATACTGTAGTTATATTTATAATCAAAGATTTGTATGCTTTGCTAATTGTTCAGCGCTTTGAACAAAACTGCTTCAGTATCAATGTTTAAAATATCACTTAAAACGTAGTTTAAAATTTTAAACTATTTAAAATTTATATCTTACTATTTGTAATATTAAAATATCTAAATTTATAATATTTTATTTTCTAGCATAATTGTTGAATAAAATTGTTATAGCCATTTGTGAAAGTCATTTTTTAAAACCTTTTCTATAAAGATTACTAACAGTTAAAAACAAGTGTAATCACTTCATTTATTTACATATTTGAAAATAATGTATCGTAACTATACAAATATTATATTAACCTACAATAACTCTAACCTAGGTTATTGTAGGTTACAGTGATAGTACCCACCCGCCCATCCGCCCACTCATACACACACAGTGATAGAGACCCACACGCCCACCCATACACACACAGTGATAGTGATCCACATGCCCACCCATACACGCACAGTGATAGTGACCCACCCCCCCACCCATACACGCACAGTAATAGTAATAGTAAAATACAGTACAGTAATAGTAAAAGATTTTTGTTTATGAATTTAATTCAAGTATGTATAAGTTGAACAATTAAAAAACATAGATTTTCCATCATTTAGTAGAAATTTAATGGACTTGCCGTGTTTTGTAAACGCATCTTGTCTGAAGTGCGAAAGGGTTGCGTTCGACCCCACTGGAAGGGGACTAATGACTCATCACTATTCATCAGCTGTGAGTTTAGAGGGTGTTATATTCATTTATTTACTTGACTCGTCTCAGTAACCAACTATTTAAATTTCCACTGATCATGCAAAGGGCGAATATATGAATTCTTTTAAATTATTGCAATTTGTGCATTTAAAAATCCACAAAATCTAACTGAAACATAGTTTGACCACGCTAAGAATGAGCGTGGGAAAATACACTTGATTGTCTGTGAGGTTGGACATGTTTTTTATAGGTTAGGTTTATAACGTATGGATTGAATCAGAATGACATTTCGAGGTTACACAGCATAATGCGTAACTAATTTTCGCCTTAAAAAAACAAATGATATCCATAAATAAGTATAACAAATAATTTATATTAAACAAAAACCGTTATCAATATAATTCACAAAAGAGCTTGTGAACTCACAGTTAAAACATTGGCGTGTCTTATAAAATAAACATTAGTGTAAACAATAAAAATATAGTTATACTAAACCCTCACAGGCAATCAATTGTATTTTTCCACGTTCATTCTTAACGTGAACAGACTGTAGAATGCGTTTGTTGCCTGCAATCTCCTTTTATTCATTAAGCAATTTTCACAATATAAATATATTATTAATTGAAATCCGAACGGAACTTAGTTTTGCTTCTTTAAATGATGCTTTAGAACAATCAAAAACATATTAACTTGAATGTTCAAGAGTAGTACAGAATATGTTTAGAAAAACACTTCCCGACTTAACATTTTAAATTGATAAATATGTATCATTACTGCAGCATATACTAAATCTACAGTTTTCATAGTTTTTCCTGAATATAGAATCACGAGGATAACAAATGCTGCAACACCATATCAGGTGATGTTCAGTTCCATTTTGCAGAAGTAGTCTCCTTTCAAATCACTAATCTCCAGGCTATTTTTAATGTATTAACTTTTCTTAATAACTGATTCCTTTTGGATTCAGTACCTTCATTTTAATAAAAAAGTATAATATAGCTCTGATTGGAGATTAAGTTCTTTGAAAAATTGGATATTTTCAGATGTAATTTAGAAAAATAATGAGTAATGTTGGTACTCCTTCAATAATAGTGGTGGCACAGAAAGTCGACATGAAGTGTAGTGGTAGAATAGAGATCAGCACATATTGCCAGCATAGAGGTGCAGCATCTAGTGGCAGCACACCGTAGCAGTGCATAATAGCAGTGAATATTAGATTTACCCTGAGACATTATATTATCCTGTGAGAACAGCTGATGAATTGTTCACGCATATGGACCGGCCTGTTAATGTTTGTTTCGACAATGGGAAACTTTGTAAACATCCAAAGTAGATGTTGTTCATATTAGAAAAGCATAAAACCTCACAGACGCAACAACACAAAATACGCGCTCACAGTGTAGTACCTAATACTCGTACAGTAGTATTTATGGTTTTTATTTTAAATGTTAAGTGATACTAGAAAAAGTTATTTTCTTAGTATTAAATGTATAATTTGTTGGAAATTTCATCAAGAGGTGTTCTAACCTAAATTACTTCTATAAATTATAAAGCTTTTAAACTATGCAATAAAAACAACTGAATGTGTATTACTCTCTTTCTTGTTTTTCAAGAATATAGTGTTTATTTTAATAAATTCCTGCTTTTACATAAAAAGCAGTTCGATGAATATAAATCTTTAAGCAAATGATAACCTTGTAGCCTACTTGTATAAACAATTAATCCAGAATATTTAAAGACACGTAGATCATTACGACAATAGAAACAAAACATAACTGAATTCGGATCACCCACTTGGTTCAGAACCAGTAAGGGACACTTGAGGATGGCTTAGCATCAAAGGGGACTTGGGCTAAGCTTCATCCGCTTACAGGAATACTTTGTTAACCTCAATCGGATGAGGACTGTTTTACTTCGTGCGTTTCCTTGAGTTATAGGTTAAGTTCTATGTGGATGTTTTTTAATTTAAAATACTGACATGAGTAAATTGCTCCCTTTATTGATGCGTGTATTTATTTACATTGGACAATTATTAATTACATTGGAAAAGAAAAATTATATCTATTATTTAATATTTAGTTGATTAACTAATGTATATTAGTAGAAACTTTTGCCTCTTCTAAGAAATATCATAGTAATGCTTCCTCAATAAAATATTGAAATACATTTATTTTATATAAACTATTTTAGTTAGAATGCAGTCAAAGACTGCCTCGTTGTAGTCTGCGTATTGCCAGTTCTTTAGCACATGATAGGTAATGTTTTTTATTCCACTGTACATGTATGAGTGGTGGGTGGGTCAATACACTATATATGTTTGGGTGGGCGGATGGATTATAACACTGTACGTGTATAGGTAGGAGTGTGGTTCTATTATCAATTTACGTGTATGGGTTGGTGGGTGGATTGGTCCAACACCACTATACATGTATGGGTGGGTGGGTGGATCAATGGAAATGTATAGGTTGTCAGTCGGGTCAATAGTTGTCTGCTTACATTAATTACAGTTATGCAGGAATTCCCACCAATGTAATTCAAACAAAGTTAAGTACTTAAATATAAATACTTGTAATGGACCCTTTCACCCACCCACCCATACATGTACAGTGGTTATAGACCCACCTACCCACCCATACACGCGCAATATTATTGACCCATCCACCCATCCATGTACAGTGGTACCCCACTCAAACACGTAAAGTTTGGCTATGTTTAAGACAATAAGGAATTAAATTCACTTCTGTTTAACATACAACAGAAAGATAACATTAGTACAAAAATTACCCCACCAAAGCAAACGGTTAAATGAATAAATATCCGTGTAAACACATAAATTATCATTATACAAATAAAACAAAATAAATAAAGATGAATATTACAAAAATAACTTAACTCACGACTACCACTGCACGTGAGTGGGTCATTGATACATAACAACATATACATTGATAGTATGGGTGGGCGGGTGGGTGGGTGACTACCACTGCACGTGAGTGGGTCATTGATACTTTTTATGTTGAAAATAAAATATATTTAATAATTTAAAAGTAAAACAAGTGCAGATACAACTGTTACGACTTCATAACATTAGGTTGAAACTTTCTAAAACAATAAACAGTTAGTGCAAAATTAAATTATTGCAAAATGGAAATGGAAAAGTATACAAAAATTACCTAATATAAACGTAAGAATAAAAATTTATTAAAAACAATAGAATATGTTTCTAATTATTATTCTCTTGGAAGATCTAAAAAATACATCATTAAGATTAATTTAAAATTGACATATGTACTCAGTCCTGTTTACTTGGAGTCACCATTGTATTTTCAGTTTTGTTTCTCATGCCTTACGATGTTATATAACAAAACATTACCATAGTATATTGTTCCACTGTATTAAAAATCACGATTAGAATAAATAAAAATAGCTGGTAGTTTATATGAAAATTCTCTAAAGTAGCAACTAACAAACTAAAAATAATTTTGTTTAGAGATAAAAATGTATAGGTGTCCAGTAAAGTATTTAGAAATATCACAGTGAAATATAAAATAAATAAATACTAAAAGTATGCACTGTAATAATTAGTTTATTTTTATGTTAAAAGGTAACTATTATAAATATTTACTAAGGGAAATAAAAAAAAGTCTTGATAAATTAAATGTGACTTCATTAAATTTGAAAACCGAAATCGTCTGTGTTTCACAAAAATGTCTTTTTAACGCTAAATAAAGTTAAACAGGAAAGAAATAGAACTGAATTTAGGTTAAATAATTAAACTTTTAAAACATGTTTTTAAAACAAATCAGAGTTAAAATAACTTTAAGTTCAGACTGATCTAAGCCACATGCAGACACACCAAACGCCTTAAATTGAACAAAGTAATCACTTTGTTGCCAAGCCAAATTATCATCTTGAAATGCAAGATTTATTCTTAATTTTGTATTTATATAACTCTTATTTATCTCAATATATAATTTATCTACAGTATAATTTAATACATCGTGAGAATTTTTTCGCAATATTTAAACTAACAAAACATAATTATCGTTTGAGGAAAAAAACACAAATTAAAATAGCTCAATATTTTAGTTTTGCTTTAAAAGTTTTATAAATTTATATTTTTTAAACAATATTTTAAGTAAACAATAATATTTGTAATATGGGGTTTTCATAATAAACTTCATCCACATGAAATGATGTAGTGGTGGCTAACTGGTCAAAGCTTCGGACAGCAGAGTGCAAGGTTTAAAGTTCGAGTCCCCAGCTGGCCTTACAGTTGGTTCTTCACTCGTTGATAAAGAAGCTCACGTACAGACCTGCAGGCCTATGAGAATTGGTGAGTGGCCTTTTTTATCTGAATAAACGTACTCTTAAATATAGATATGTAGTTTAGAAAAATAAAGAGTGTGAGAATATTGGATAAAGAAATACAAATTCATTAAAACAGCGTTGACTGGTCTTTGTCAGGTATTGTGATAGAAAATTCCGATGTTTTCAATGAGAAATGATTTTGCTTCGTTTTTAGAATACTGTATATTAATTCATACTATATTTCAATAATTGATTAAATGTTAATTTTTTGCTGCTTTTCAGATTTGATCACAAGTATTCTGTATTGTCTTTTGGTGATATTTTACTTTATCTCTTCCCAGTGTCCCTTCACTCTCTGGGACCTCCGTTGCAGCTCTGCTTCTGAAAATACCTTTTTTCCTGTAGTTATTTTATCTATCTTGGGTGTAAATCTTATTTGATTGTCTTTTAGTACTTATATTTATTTTGCTTTATTAGTTAAATTATGGTCTTTCACGTTTTGATGCGTTTCATTTTGCCAATGTGATTTTGTCTTTAGAGTGCTCGATTTTTTATGATTTGTCGATAGTCAGCCATCCTTAATGCATGCCTAATTATATTATTGTTTAAATTATAACAAGAGCTAAGAAAGAAGCAGAGGAAGTATACTCACACTATTGGATGCGACATGTGTTTCTTTCTTCTCTGAATATATATTGATTAACTTTTCAAAATCGTGACGAAAGCAAACAATTATATAAAAGCAGACAGATTTTTTTCAGATATAATGCTTGCTTATGTTGTGAGAAAAGAACTAAACAATGACATATGATGAAATACATACACAATAGGCCCTTCAAAACCCTCTTTCCCTCTTAATAACTGTGTTATGGGGGTGGATCTAATATTCACCCTTGTCTGAAGGACCGTTTGCCAACAGGGCAACAAAAGCTCAGCTTTATGGAGAAGGGGAGTTTATAAGGAGAAGGAAATGGGGTGGATTGGGATAGGATATAAGCTATGTATATTTCATGGATAAAATTAGGGATATTTTCTGTATTTTTTTAATTGAAATTACTGTTTTATTGTTGATATAGTTATTAATATGTTTCACTGAATGGCAAATAATTGAAGGCCATTGCTTTAATAAATATCATTAATATATCATACTATCTGTAATATCACGACTTATTTTCTCTCTATTTTAATAAATATAATCTGTTAAATTATGAAACATTTATTTAATTATTATTAGTTAATCGATTGACTTTTTTATAGTCTTGATATGATACATTGCTATTAGCCTAAATTCAATATTTTAGTATTTCATAAAAGTTAACCAGTATACATTTTTAAAAACAAATTACAAATTCAAAAATTAAAATTGGTGGTTTTTAATATCCTTGGGAATTTGAATATTTTTAAAGTTTTAGTGAGAGCTGAAAACAGTTTTTGTCTATTACAAAGAAATTTTATCTCATTTACCAACCTACGTGGAATCGTACTATTTTTCATAAAAAACAGACAGTTTGTTAAGTTGTTTTTGACTTTGACTAAAACGGGTAAGAATACAAAAAAGAACACTTTTTATTTACTAGCTAGTGTTTATATCTGTCATTATATTTCAAAAAAAAATGTAATCATATTGTCAATTATTATATAAAATTACTTTTATATTTAAAACATTGATTTACAGTAGATCAAATAAAGTTAAATAGTTAAAATGGTAAATTATTTACCATCCAAATTAATTTTACACTTCCTTCTTAAGAACAATCTCTAACTAAATATTTTCTATAAATCTAATTAGAAATTGGAAAAGCGATTCTAACGCCCAATTTAATTCATGATCAAATGTAATATGTTTGGATAAATCCGTTCACAAAAAACTGTTTAGTTTGGATACACGTGATCGTATGTCCAGTTCGAAAATGACACTGTTCTTATGGTATTAAAACCAACCAACCTGACATCCTCTGCAGACTCTTCAGTAAAGATAAATAACAAGTACATGATCATCTTGCAATTTTTTGAAATGAAAACATACATTTCTGCAAAAACCTTTTATAGTTCGACTTCTGATTGTTATTTGTGATTGGATTTGTGGCAGGTTAACCTACTTATAATGTCTTTTAATATGGTGTAAAAATCACCTAACGCTTTTATATCTAATTGTTATAACAGGTTGTTCCGTATTAAAATAATATATTATACAGAATATCACAAGTTTAATACAATAGTAATGATTATGTCACTATTTACAAACAAATACCAGGTATATTCTTGCTCTCTGTATAACCCAATATATTATTTATTCCTGAAGTTACATTTGACACCCCAATATTCATCAGGTTGACTCAACTCCCTCTTCAGTAAAGTGTCAAAGTCAACACTTCAATTCAGGACCACATTAGGGTACTAGCCAACTTTAGTCATCCCTGCTTCATTCTACAGCCCCTGTTTGTGAACCACTTACCAGCACAACTCATTTGCACATATACAACTTCAGCTGAAATGGGGTTTGAAATACCATCATTGATAGTAAAGTGTTGACATCTAATTAAAAATAGTTGGAATGTGTATTTCATGCAACTTATACAATTTTAACGAGCGTATAAACAAAATATACTAATAAAGTTTTATTAATAAATTGACGATACGATATGCATTATTAAATATCGTAATAAATTATTACAGGTTTATCTTGTCATTGGGATCCGGATAAACGTTAAAAACATATAATTGCAGCCAATACCTACTTAAAATCTTTTTTAAGAACTGGAGTCGTTGAGAATCTCCAACAGATTGACAATCGTGAAAATTACAAAACTAAATTCCAAAATTAAATATTTCTAAAAAGAGCATAAAGTTTAATTGATTCTAAGAAAACACGGTTGACGGTTCATTGTTGAATCAATAAATGTCTTTTTAAAGAAGTATATTTAATAATCATAATAGATAAAACAATATTATCATGATATATTCTTGAAAAAAAAAAAAAAATTCATGGCCTTTTGAGCTGTGTAAAACTGTATGGTGCACTAAGAAAGTGTCATGTTCATCATATACATAAACTGCCGACGTTCCAAACAGCTGTCAAGGTTGTAATTCACTCTAACACAACGTGTCTTCAACTGTATAACTAACTTGAGCATAAACGTCTGTAAAGAGTCCGAACCAATTGACATGACCGATCCCAGAAATCCACAAACTGTTATATAATCTGATAACTTTAAATATTGATCAAATTTACCATTTTATAAGTCTGATTTTAGCAAAATCTATCAATATAATATATTATATATATACAGTCCAATAATAATCTTAACATATTACTAAACCACATCTGGATGAGAAAATTTAAAGGTAAATATAATAAAAGCATATTTAAATTTTGATACGGTATAGCACCGTTACTAACCAAAATGAATTATTCATTATTTTGGCAGTTAGTACTAAATCAAGTTGGACAAGATAAATAAAATGTAATTTAAGTTCTACACAAAGAAGTTTCGAAACACGATTACAAAACAAATCAAAAGAGACTTAAAGAACAGTTTAATCTCGCAAACAAACACAAGTTGCAGATTGTACAGCATCACAGTTGTTTGATTTTAAAATGAGAAATACTTTAACATTTTATAATTCTGTTAGATACTAGTAAGTATTACTTGAAAATACCGATTTACAATTAAAACCATGTTTAATATTTCAATGTGCAGCGAAGGCATAAGACGTACGTTTGAAAACTGATATCTTTAGCGTAGCGTTGCTGTTAATCCAGGTTCATTTTTGAAAATGGAAACAGCAAGGCTATCTTGATTTGTTATTCATACAAAATATAAAATTTAGCTCATTACGATGGTTTAACTCCCAATACTAGTTTTTAGGAACAAATAAATTTATATCACTAGTTAAATAATAAATTCCTTCACTTTTGTTTCTTTAACAACTCTTATTTCCTCTAAATTATTTACGACCCAAAAGTTGTTCTTGCTCAATAAATCCCTTGCATGTTTGTAAACCGACTAAGTGTATGTGAATGGAAACATCGCAATCGATTACTTCGTTAAAGTTGATGTCGAGACATTATTACACATCTTATTTACTGCTTTCAGTCACATCATTACACTTTGTTATTCAAAGATAGTTTAAGAACATGAACGAACATGTAATTGACGTATTGAACACACACAGAGTAAAATAAAATGCTATAACAGGACAAACTAATAAAACTAGGGTAGACTAAATGTCAAGTGTTAAACGGTCAAAAAACAACACTACTTTGTAGTCATATTAAATCTAGACTGAGTGTCATGAATTTTTGGGATTGAATGTTAAGAAAGTATGATTGCCAAAAGCTACAGGTGTCCTGTAAGTAAGAAGACAAATTACGAGAGCTATTCCAAAGGTCAAAACAAACAAAAATTTTCATGTGGACATATGGTCTATCTTTCTTCATTTTCCATTTTGTCTGTACGTAATTTTAAAAATATCTTAATATCTCAGATGTTACGTAACATATCATCATCAAACGTATAGTATAAATATTATTCTTAATACTTTAAATATTTCTTAAAATTTTAATTTCCGTACACCAGTCCTAGTGAAAATAGTAGGCATTTGAAAATTTTAAAGCTAAATATCTTAAAAACTTTAAATTTTAGTAATAAACTGTTAATGATAAAAATATATAAAAAATTAGCTTTACATATGATAGTATACATTTTTTTAGGATCAAACAGCTATTAACAGAGAAATGATACATTTTACCAAATAAAAAAAGGTTTTCTGGCCAACTTCCGTTACTATTAAACACAAATTTCAATTTATCTGCTAATATTTGTTTGTTCCTAAAAATGTGTATAATATGATGAGTGGGACTAAATTATGTAACATTTTTTAGATATTTAGCTTTACAAAGTTTAAATGATTGCAATTTTAAACAGAACTAGTGTACGGAAATGAAATTTTTAGAAGATGTCTAAAGTATTTAGACCAATGTACATATTAAGTTTCATAATTTTATTTTAAGTGAAGTCTGAAGTATTAAGCTCTTTTTAAAAATTACGTACTACAGATAGATAGAACATGGAGGGAGACATACCGTATATTCTAACAAAATATTTTGTTTTTTATGACCTTTGGAATAAACTCCTAAAATTTGGGTGCTTACTTACAGGACACCCTGTATTATTTTATATGTGTAGTTAGATTATGAAGTAAATTTATTATTTTACTATGAAAATCATAAACATGATAATCTTATTACCTAAATTAACTATATAATCTTCAACACATAGAATATTAGTTTCATGTATGCTGAAAATTTAAGAAGGTATAACCTTGTAATGTTAGAAAGAGTATAAATACTCTTAGAATGCTTTGCGGGTTATAAATAATGAAGACGCCCTCTTTCTATACAGTTTGGTATCGATGCTCCAAACAATTGGGTGGACAATTTGATGCTCCAAACATATTCAACAAGTGTCTCCCGTCAATATCCTGTAATATAGAGGCACTAGTCAACGAAGCTCTTCAAAAACAAGAGGCTTTACGACGTCGGCCTCTTTGTATACAGTTTGGTGTCTGAAGAGATGCTCCATACATATTCATTAAGTGTTTCCCATCAATTCCTGTCATGTAGAGGCACTAGTCAATGAAGCTATTCAAACACAACAGCCTTTACGAGGTCGGCCTCTTTATATACAGTTTGGTGTCTTAAGAGATGCTCCATACATATTCATCAAGTGTCTCCCATCAATATCCCGACATGTAGAGGCACTAGGGAATGAAGCTATTCAAACACAACAGCCTTTACGAGGTCACCCTCTTTACATACAGTTTGGTGTCTGAATGCTCAATACATATTCAACAAGTGTCTCCCGTCAATAACCCGCCATGTATAGGCACTAGTCTATGAAGCTATTCAAACACAGAGGCTTTTACGAGGTCACCCTCTTTGTATACAGTTTGGAGTCTGAAGAGATGCTCCATATATATTCAACAAGTGTCTCCCGTCAATAACCCACCATGTAGAGGCACTAGTCAACGAAGCTCTTCAAAAACAAGAGGCTTTACGAGATTGCCCTCTTTGTATACAGTTTGGTGTCTGAAGAGATGCTCCATACATATTCAACAAGTGTCTCCTGCCAATATCCTGTCATGTAGAGGCACTATCAACGAAGCTCTTCAAAAACAAGAGGCTTTACGAGGTCGGCCTCTTTGTACACAGTTTGGTGTCTGAGGAGATGCTCCATACATATTCAACAAGTGTCTCCCGTCAATATCCCGACATGTAGAGGCACTATTCAATGAAGCTATTCAAATACAACAGCCTTTACCACTAAAAGCACATTAGACAACTATGTCGAAACTGGTGCAATAATTTACCTGTGATGAAAGTATTGATGCAAATAGACCATAATACTATCGTCAAAGTTTTTCATTTTTATTTAAAAGGATTCCTCTCTAATCTACTGTTTGGTAATTAATGATTATAAAAACCCTTAGTGATATTTTTCTTATTGCGATTGTTGATATTGATAAGACTGTTGGTTATAGTAATTATATAAAGTGTACTAAACCTAAAGTTTCCATATAATTGTTGAAATCACATTTTAAAAAGTAAAAAGATATACTTCATAACAACAAAAATAATTGCACTGTAAAATGAAGTTTTCAAAGATGAAATGAAAATTAATTGTTCCTTTTAAGGAAATAGATATAATCCAACTCGAAAGCTAAAAACATACTTTGTATACTTATTGATGTTTTGTTAATAATAAACAATAAAAATCATAATATATGAAGAAAAAACAAGTTTAAAATAAAAAAAATACCTATATAATTATAAACTTATTTTTTTTACTAAGACTAACACGTTTTTAAACATATCTCTTAAAATTAACCTTTTTACAATTAATTCATGAAAGAAAATACTCTGTAAAAACATTCATTTCAAACAGGAGACTGTTATAAGCCGTAAAAACATTACAATTCCTTGTACTGTGCACTCTGAAAAGTGCTAATTAAAAAATGGAAATAGACAAGTTTTAATGGTACGTGTATATTGTACCAACACGTATTATGCTAATTAAAAAACTACAAGTTTTAAGTAAATACTTCCATATAGAACGTATCCAAATGAAAGCCAACATTTGTGATAGTAACAATAACTCTTTATTGCAGTTTAACAATTCTTAAGGAACCCGGGAGTAAAAGCAAAACATTTCTAAAAACATGAACAGAACAGCTGATTTTATTTGATTGGCGGAAAAGAACAGCTGATTGATGAATGAAATTGAGGAAAAATAAATACTAAACAATACAGCCTGGCAGGTTATTTTTACAAAACAGTTGCAATAGTTTAAGAGTCAGGATTAAAACAAATAATATTATCAAAAAATATAATTCTTACTATGGAAAAAGGACGATTTTTTTATAATAAGAATAACATAATTAAATACTGAATACCAACATCGGTATTCAGTATTTAGTATTCTAAAACATGGTTAACATATAAAAACAAAGGCCACGCTCATAGCTACACACCTCTGTATATTTAGGAGTTTCAGCAGCGGGGGGGTATAGTTCCATCACTCATCATGGAGGTGTCTAACTTCCTTCCACCTCAAGTGTTTCATTTCTGCAACATCGTTTAGTTAAAAATAAAATAATTGTAATTATTTGTAAACATTTTTTTAATTGCTATTTAGTGTTTATATATTAATATTTGTTGTGTTATTATTTAAATACATAGTTTTTTTAATACTAAGCAAAGATTTAACTTTATCCCTTATTCCAGGTCCCTTAATGTTAATAAATATAGGCCTACACTAAGACATTTTTTATGGCATATATTTAATATTTTATAATACTGGTTTATTGTTGCTAGTTGCTGATTTGTGTGAACACTAAGTGTATGATTATATTTGGCATTGAACTATGCCATATACATATTCTGCTGCATGTCTTTTGTATCGTATATTCTTAAATTAATGTTGCATTGTAATTGGGTGATTGCCTGTTATATAGCATTTTGATATTGAAATTGAATTGAATAAATTGAATAAACTAATAGTCACTGCTGCTCTTGACGTAGTGGTCGTGGCTTGGTACTACTCTGCAAGCCCAACGCCTAACGTCATCCCGGTTGCCGTGACACATTTTTAATGGAATTACATAGTGGGGATGAGTAGTTCTCTATCTCACTTCTACCACTCAGTGTATCTCTTTCAGATCAGTGTTTTAAGTATTTGGTCACTTTCTAAATGGCATATCTAAAATCTGATTCTTACGACGTTTTCCCTAAACGGCCATCTGATAATCAAAAGTGGTATCGCTCAGCACCTAATGTGTGTCTGTACAAAATATAAATATTTTGTACAGACACACATTTAAATACAAAATATAAAAACATACATATAAATACTTTTTGCTATAGAAAGAGGGAATAGTACAAAATTACTTGAAATATATTTAAACAGCTTGATTCATAGCTTAATACTGTGTTATAAAGTTTTATTAAAACTCACATAAAATCAAATTACGTGAAACCTACTACAAATTACTCTAGAAGTTTTCCTAAAGAGTGAACAAATATATTTGTTTACGGAATATCCCCTTATATCTGATAAAATACTAGGCGCCAGACTGGGAGGAGGTCCCGCATAAACACATTGTCTGCAGAGGGTGATTTTATCACTTGGTCCTAAATATCTTCCCAAAAAGTCATCATCGAGTGTTCAGACACTGATGTAGTGTGTAACGTACTTGAAAAAGTGGGAAAGACACACGTCGGAAGAGGGCAGAAGAATAGCGAAACATTAATCTTTGTCAATTCAATTATCTAATAATGAAAAATAGCATTTTTATTTAATTTATAATATTATTCTCTTTAAAAAATATTAATTGTACTGTATATTTACAGAAGAATAAATAATTTAACAATTCGTAGATTCATTATAAAAATGTGGGCATATTTGTATTTTAATTGTAATCTATTCTACTAACAGAGTAAAAAAGTTAACACAAAAATTTATAAAAAATAAAAGAATATATACACATACCAATTGTTAAAATAAATAATATAGCAATTATAACGCTTAACATATAATTAATGAAATAAAAAATCGTCTTAGTGTAGTTTAAATAATGATAACAAATTTAAATTGTAATATAAGATAATACTGAATTTTTTGAATTTGTAATTAATTGATATTTGATAACCTTTTACTTTCCACCATATGCGTCAGTATGGAGAAAGTATTGAGATCGTCCAATAAATTTTTTTTCATATTGGTCTAAAAATCCATTTTATGGCCCTCTGAACCCTAAAAGTGTTGAAAAAAAAAAAAAAAATTGTGTCTGTCCGTATGTGTATATTTTGTGTATGTGTACTTCGCTGGAGACCAAACGGATGGATAGATTTTTATGAAATTTGGTATGTAGGTGTATTTAGTCAATATATCTGTACAATTGTTTTCACTTTTTGGAACGTTTTTTTTATGGGCAATAAACGTACATAAATGGAATTTTCTCAAAAATAACTCTAAATATTTTGATTACATTTTCATAAAATATGTAAATTACAATTTATAAAATGTTTTAGTACAACTGTATGTCCCTAACCTTAATAGTTTTTTAGTTATAACATTTATTAACCCTGGAAAGTGCCGCACGGTAATTTCATTTCTCAAGTATTGTGGCATAGGCAGTTCTACCGGATTCAGATTCTTTGACTTTTATATGTCCTTAACGCTCTATCAGTTGGTGTTTTTGTCTTCTTGTTCTGATATCTGTTTGTGTCTAATTATGAATGTTTGGGTCATACAGTGCCTCAGTGTTCCAGTGGAGCTACTTTTAAACACTAACGTAGTGTGGTTTTCTAATATAAATGTTTATTTAATCATCACTATTTTGTGTTTTTATGTATTTATTGGACTTAAAATTTGACGATATAGTAAATGAAAATTAATTTTGTGAACACCTGGAAGTTGAAAAACCTTCTCCGCAATTAGTAGCAGTAAATCAAGCTCCAGGAAGATGCGCACTTTGCTCAAGGGCATAAAACACTAAAACTGCAATAAAATGCGCTGAATTTTGGTAGTTTTCATGCAAGAATCATATAATCACTCTATTTGATTAGTGTGCAAAGTAAAGCTATTGTTTATAAAACTAAATGTTCATATGTTTAAAGTAATGTATCTTTTCCTAAAAAAGTAGAGTTTTCAAAATTATTTTTTTTAACTAAAGGCTACGTTTAATTTATACAGAGTGAGTTTTATGTCCTGGCACACCTGGATATAATTTAAACGGCCCGAGATATCTATGTGAAACCTTGACCCTACCTATTATAACATATTTTCTTAATGTTTCAAGTTGTTGAAAATTTTGCCTCCCTTTTCTAAAGGGAGGTAAAGGGGGGCAACTAAACATTTTCAAATACAAACCCCTATCATGTGACCCCTCATTTTAAAGGGAATAAGAAAAGAAATCCAATAATGCAAACTAGAGGTCTATACGTTTATTTTAACAGATTTTATGACAAATTTATAATAATAAAATCAGTAACTGTCTTGTCCTGTTTATCGTAATTGACGAGGAGAAATCATTAGATGTTATGCAGTCCTTTGTTGAAGATCCCCATATATCTACGAGAAGAGCTGCTTTGGAGCACGACATTAGCCAATCTTCGGTAAGAAAAATTCATAAATGTAATAAATTCAAACCTTTTAAAGTCAAACTAGTGCAAGAGCTTAGTGAAGATGACTATGACCGTAGGGTTGAATTTTGTGATATAATGATGGGCAAACTAGACGCTGAACTTGAGTTACAGAACAGAATCCTTTTTAGTGACGAAGCAACTTTCATGACCAACGGTGCCGTCAACCGGCATAATTGTCGTTACTGGGCAGATAACAATCCACACTGGTATGTAGAGGCCCATACACAACGCCCTTCAAAAGGTAATGTTTGGGCAGGAATAGTTGATCACCGCTTAGTCGGTCCATTTATAATTGATGGAAATTTAAATTCTGTGAAGTATTTAGATATGCTTGAAAACCAGATTGTGCCTGCACTCCAAAATATGTTTGGACAAGAAGCTGATAACATTTGGTTACAACAAGATGGAGCACCACCACACTATGTCTTGAAGTACGACAATATCTAAATATGTAATGTCTTCTCAAGAAGGTGGATAGGCCGAAGGGGCGCTGTGGAATGGCCAGCAAGGTCTCCTGACCTTAACCCACTTGATTACTTTTTTTGGGGCTACATGAAATATCTGGTGTACAAAACAAGGCCAATTGACATCCATGACTTAACGCAAAGAATTTTGAACTTATCTCAAACAATTCCTAGAGATAATTTCTTGAATGCTGTCACAAGTTTTTACACACGTCTAGCACACTGTCAAACAGCCGAAGGTGAACAGTTTGAACTCCTGCTACATTAAAACAGGTAACTGTTTTTAGAATTTGCGTTAGTGTTGACTCATGTTACGATAAACAGGACAAGACAGTTACTGATTTTATTATTATAAATTTGTCATAAAATCTGTTAAAATAAAAGTATACACCTCTAGTTTGCATTATTGGATTTCTTTTCTTATTCCCTTTAAAATGAGGGGTCACATGATAGGGGTTTGTATTTGAAAATTTTTAGTTGCCCCCCTTTACCTCCCTTTAGAAAAGGGAGGCAAAATTTTCAACAACTTGAAACATTAAGAAAATATGTTATAATAGGTAGGGTCAAGGTTTCACATAGATATCTCGGGCCGTTTAAATTATATCCAGGTGAGCCAGGACATAAAACTCACTCTGTATACTTAATATAATAAAACCATTATAAGTTGTACTATTAGATAATATGTGTTTCTGTTAGTAAAATGTTGTTTTTATGTTAAAATGTTAAAAATATTCTTGGGGTACTTAATTCCCCAGTGTACCTTTTGAGAAAGTAAAATATAACTGTACCTTACCGAGGTTAATAACGTAATTTTCAAACTTTATTCTAACGATTTTGATTAAATTTTCAGTAAAGATGCAAATTATAATTAAAAGTATTTATATATATATTTTATTTTATTTATTAGTTACCACCCCAGTAAGTTGGGGCTGGAGGCCGAAGGCCGTAAACCACATCTCAATTTGTTGAAGGTTGTTTACATAAAATCTGGCTGTGATTAATTGAACAGATGTTTTTCAAGATTATTTTTATCCATGCTTTTATTCAAATAAAATAAGTGTTTCATGTGTACATTCCTTAGAAATGTAATTAATCGAGCATCTGTTTTTATTAAACAAAGAGAAAGAGAGAAAGTTTGTGCTAGTTATACCTGGTATCATACATTAAATATTATAACAATAAAGAAAAATGAAATACATAATTGCAACACAAAAATTAAATTCTTTAATAAAAAGAGTGGCCTGCTTGTTATATTTAATGCATGTAGGGGTTTCAGTAGTGAAGGGGAAACGTTCCACCACTCAGCGACTGACTTTCACCTTCAAATATTCAACTTTCACAACAGTTGAAAAAAAGAAAAAAATAATAATGAACGGTACAAGCTATTTAACTATTTTTCATTGTTTACATTACTATTCATTGTGTTATTTTTATTATTATTAGTTTTTTTAATACTAAATAATCATTTAATTTAATCATTGTAATCTTGATTCGTTAGTGTTAAACAAACCAACTAATGCTCAATGCTGCTAATGACAAAGTCGGAGGGGATTGATACTCTACTGCCGGCCGTGGCCTAACATCTTCCTGGCTGCCACGACAAAGTCGGAGGGGATTGATACTTTACTGCCGGCCGTGGCCTAACATCTTCCTGGCTGCCATGACAAAGTCGGAGGGGATTGATACTCTACTGCCGGCCGTGGCCTAACATCTTCCTGGCTGCCATGACAAAGTCGGAGGGGATTAATACTCTACTGCCGGCCGTGGCCTAACATCTTCCTGGCTGCCATGACAAAGTCGGAGGGGATTGATACTCTACTGCCGGCCGTGGCCTAACATCTTCCTGGCTGCCATGACAAAGTCGGAGGGGATTGATACTCTACTGCCGGCCGTGGCCTAACATCTTCCTGGCTGCCATGACAAAGTCGGAGGGGATTGATACTCTACTGCCGGCCGTGGCCTAACATCTTCCTGGCTGCCATGACAAAGTCGGAGGGGATTGATACTCTACTGCCGGCCGTGGCCTAACATCTTCCTGGCTGCCATGACAAAGTCGGAGGGGATTGATACTCTACTGCCAGCCGTGGCCTAACATCTTCCTGGCTGCCATGACAAAGTCGGAGGGGATTGATACTCTACTGCCGGCCGTGGCCTAACATCTTCCTGGCTGCCATGACAAAGTCGGAGGGGACTGATGCTCTACTGCCGGCCGTGGCCTAACATCTTCCTGGCTGCCATGACAAAGTCGGAGGGGATTGATACTCTACTGCCAGCCGTGGCCTAACATCTTCCTGGCTGCCATGACAAAGTCGGAGGGGATTGATACTCTACTGCCGGCCGTGGCCTAACATCTTCCTGGCTGCCATGACAAAGTCGGAGGGGATTGATACTCTACTGCCAGCCGTGGCCTAACATCTTCCTGGCTGCCATGACAAAGTCGGAGGGGATTGATACTCTACTGCCAGCCGTGGCCTAACATCTTCCTGGCTGCCATGACAAAGTCGGAGGGGATTGATACTCTACTGCCAGCCGTGGCCTAACATCTTCCTGGCTGCCATGACAAAGTCGGAGGGGTTTGATACTCTACTGCCGGCCGTGGCCTAACATCTTCCTGGTTGCCATATTAGGGGAAGAGTAGTTTTCTATCTTACCTCAACCACTCAGTGCATCTCTCTGGCATCGGTGCTTTCAGTAGGTCACTTTCAAAGCGGCCTATCTATAGAACGCGTTAGATTTACTATACTGAAAATTTGTAGAACTTAATTTTATTTTCATACACATTGTATTCCTTCATTATAGGTATACAACAACTCACCTGAGTAAAACAATTTAGAGTGTTGTCTGAAGATGGAAAGTCTACTTCTGAAAGCCTCAAGAGTTTAACATTACTAAATACCAGAGTGTGTGATTTATTTAGTAATCAAATCACACGTTTACTTATTTATTACCTTGACATATTTTGCCGTGCGCACAAAAACTGTTACACCACTAAAAACATTGGCACCTCTCTTCATTAGTTATTTCAGTTTTGGCAAGATATGTTCTCAACGTATTTTTTGGGTGGATTGAGGTTGAATATTCCTGGATGTGTATAAGTAGGCAGGTATACATATTATGGTCATAAAACATAACTGACAAGAAATAGCTGAATCCAGATTTTATGGCTTACAAGAAATATAATAAACATTGGTTTGATTTATCACTTGGCTGCAGTGACACGAGGAACTATCCGGAGTGTGGAGACCCTCCAAGTATATACTTGTTTGTAGGGTTGGTTGGAGGCCTAATTAACGGTCATATTTGGGGTAGATGAGAGGGCCAATCAAGCACTATATGTAGTGTTGATAGAAGTTCCAGTTACTCGTTTATGTAGGGTGGATAGGAAGGCTAATGAATGAAGGGTCACGTCTAGGGTGGTGGGAGGGCTATTATAGTATAATGGGCTATATATACGGTGGTTTCTTTGATCAACAGTTCCAAGGGTTTTGATCTTGTTTTATTAATGTTTTATTATTTATTTTAATCGTTAAAAGAAAAAACTTCGATTAAAACGGCAAAATAGATTACCTTCAAAGTCTACTCAATTTTTATTAGGAATCGCTAGTCAAAGTTTTGTCAAATGTAGCTTGTATGGCAGTGTCTCAAGGGGAGGTGCCAGGATAAACTTGTCACTACCACAGTGACAGTAAGGCAAGATGGATGGCCCCAATGTTTGTGACAAGTCTGATGGCTTGTACTTTAACACAGCTTGTCAGCGACAAGAGGTACCAGAGAGATTGTGGCCAAACAAACAACTCATACCGCAAGAAGCAGATTTGGTACTGGGGAGGCTTTGGTTAACATTATACAATTAATGCTCCATAAAGCCACGTTACTTAAAGATACAAATTTACGTTAAAAATGGTTTGAGCCTTTGTTAGGTTTACGTTTTTTATTACAGTTTGTTACCACCTCATTATTAGTTCATTTTCTTTCTCAAAATTAAATCGTTCTTATATTATAGCAGTACCAAGGGCATTGAGAAAACATTGTTGTAAAACATTTAAGAGTTGTGATAGTATATACCTTACCAGTTTATTTGTATATATACTGACATTTGTAATTTTATATTGATTGTTTTCATTATTACATTCAAGCAGAAATATATATGTTACAATTTACAAGAATAATTATTTTGTGGAGTCTGCTATTAGTTATGTTCATATACCTAGTTGGGCGTAACTATCTTAGTTTAATAGGAGCGAATCACGCACTATATTAATATCTTCAGATTGAGTTCATTACTCAAACCAATATACTCGTGCATGGTTGCGTGATAGATGTCTTCAAAATACTAAAAAACATTAGGGGCCTTCCATAAACTGATGCTTATTCCTCTTTGTAAATTACGTTTTAACCATACGACACTAAAATAAAAAGAAGTGAGGCATTTACCTTTACCATAAGATATAAAATTCCTAGTATTGCCTCATATTAGGTCTGGAAATATTCTTTTTTTAACAGAGGTGTTTAGAAACAAGCAGTCAACTCTTTGCCACTAAAATATTCATTCTTCGCCAGCGGTTTGGTAAACAATGAAGTCTACAGATATGGTATGGTAAACAATAAAGTCTACAGATATGGCGTGGTAAACAATGAAAAAGTCTACAGATATAGCATGGTAAACAATGAAGTCTATAGATTTGGTATGGTAAACAATGAAGCCTACAGATATGGCATGGTAAACAATGAAGTCTACAGACATGGTATGGTAAACAATGAAGTCTACAGATTCATGGTAAACAATGAAGTCTACAGATATGGTATGATAAACAATGAAGACTACAGATATGGTTTGGTAAACAATGAAGTCTACAGATATGGTATGGTAAACAATGAAGTCTACAGATATGACATTTTAAACAATGAAGTCTACAGATATGGTATGGTAAACAATGAAGTCTACAGATATGGTATGGTAAACAATGAAGTCTACGGACATGGCATGGTAAGCGATGAAAAAAGCCTACAGATATGGTAAACATGTGACCTATTAATCCATTATTGCTTTATGTAACATAAAGGCAATTAAATTACATTTACTAACATATACAAACATATTATTCTACTGTAGAATTGCAAATATCATATTCAATGACAGAATGCAAAATAAATGATGAATTATTTTAAATGAATCTGGTAAACCGTGAATATTCATAGAACAGTTAACTATACATAGCCCATGTAAAAACACCTTTCTTCCTGTACAAACTATATTCTTCATTTAACCTTTTAAGAAAATTGTCGACTTATCCATCAGCAAGACTCTCAATAAAGATAGGATTACTTTTATATTACTGTAATCGTGCATTCAATAAAACCATTGCGTACAATATCCACAGTTAATTTAGCACATTTTATGAGTGTTAAAATACCTTAAAAAACATTTCTCCACGTTATTCATATCCTTTATTTGTTTGTATGAGAAAAATTCAAATTAATTTATCGATTTTGATGTAATTAATGAAATACCAGTATGCATACTTCCTGACCAAAAATGAAATTTGCTAACTGTATATAAAATACTGAATACATTTAATTTGAAAAAATAAATTTCATTAGCTCCACTAAAAAGATGGAAATAAATATCAACGAAAACCATAAATAATTACACTTGATTTATTCATTAAATAAGTAGTAATTTTATTATTTCATTACTATTTGTTTCGATTGTATTACTGTAGAGTACAAGTAAACGTCAAACAACAAAAATATATTACAATATAAGCACAACATTCATAAATATACTAGATTACAATTTACAAATGCACACATATATCAAAATATAAGCACAAAATGCACAAATATACTACAGTACAAGTACAAATTGCACAATAAAAGCACAAATATTTACAATATAAGTACAAAATGAACAAATATTTTGCACTTATATTGTTAACATTTGTGAATTTTGTGCTATGTTTGTGGATTTTGTGCTTATATTATAATATATTTTTTTGTTGTGTAACGTTCACTTGTAATGTATATGTACCAACACGTATTATACTAATTAAAAAAAATATTTATATTACTCTGTAAATTAGATGGCTAGTGGTGAGCAATACACTACCTTAAACGTAATATTGGCAAATAATCAATGGTACAAAAGTGTACATTGGTAACTACTTATTATTGACTTAAACGTCCCATTTATCCTCCTATAATGTGGTTTCAAGACCAAAACCCTGTTTATCCGCCAGACAAAACAGGTCGTACAGTCTTGTCAGGTATGTGTTAGTTTAAGCAGGTAAATAAAACATAAACCTATTCAATTAATAGGTACAAATATTTTTTGTTGAATGGTAAAAAGTAACTACCCAGATTAAAGTTTGTGTACTATTGAATGTGTATATTTCAAATTAACAATAAATACTTTGTTTTTTAAATGTATTAATGATGGAGTATCAGATGAGATAGACAAAGGTAATTGGACATTTGCCATCATTACGTGAAAATTACCAATCACGACGTTTCGATTTGGTAAAACCCAAGCCTTTTTTCAAGTGCTAAAAACTAAATTACATCTAAACAAACATGTTATAAAACTACGTTCTTAAACTAATAAACTTATCTACTTTAATAATTATCTACATTTTAACCTAGATCATAGAATGGGGTACAAAAAATGAACTTCTACTAAATATAAAAATGTTAACAGAGTTAAAATAATATAACCAATTAGGCGCTGCCAACGTCACGATATCAACGAAAGAAATGTTAAAAAACAATCAAATTAATATTCAAATCAGACCTAATAATTTTTATATATTAATTGTGTTTTAAATTTTTTTTGATGATATTGTGACCTTGGCAGCGCCTAATTCGTTATATTATTTTAACTATGTTAACATTTTTATATTTAGTAGAAGTTCATTTTGTTGTACCCCATTCTAGGATCTAGGTTAAAATGTAGATAATCATTAAAGTAGATAAGTTTATTAGTTTAAAGAACGTAGTTTTATAACATATTTGTTTAGATGTAATGTTGTTTTTAGCACTTGAAAAAGGTAGGGTTTTACCAAATCGAAACGTCGTGATTGGTAATTTTCACGTAATTATGGCAAATGTCCAACTACCTTTGTCTCCCTCAAACAATAAATAGTTTTGGATTATATTTGCAGGTTTTAAATAATTCTATGGTGTAGTACAAGAGTGTTGTGTTATATTGTGATTCTGAGTAGTTTAGTGTGTTGTCCTATTAATTACCTGTAACCAAACTCTATTAAAAGGACAAACTATGAAAGTTACTAAAGTGTGAAGTACTAATGATTAGTTTTACTCCTGTTAACAGTTAATTATCACGGACTGTAGACAAAAACACAGTAAGAAACTAATTTTTTTGCCCTATGACTTAATTATTTTACCAACCATGGCTTATGAAATTATAAAAATATAACTTAGTGTTAACTTCAATACACAAAAACGGGACGAATCTGCTTTATATAACTTATTATTTAAACTTTAATTTAAAGTGATTATACACTGATTGAACAGTAATTCAGAAAATGCTATTCTGTTACATATGGCTTATTTGTACAGCAAGTCTAGTTAGTAGGCAACTATAAAATTATTAAAAGTAAAAATACTATTGCGTTACAACTTAACCTTATGTATAAATAACATATGATCAACATGCAGTATTTTATATGTTATAATATAAAAAAGCACACTTCTACCTTATTTTATATTCCAAAATTCTCATTGGCGCAACAACTAATTAAATAACACCCAAAACATCATAACAATAATATCAAATACTGCGAAGCCTTTAGTAACAAGGCTACTCATATCATTACTATATGTTCGATCTATTAATAATATAATTTTTGGTATGATTGTCTTTCTATATTGATTTAATATATAAAAGGAGGAATATTATCACCAGACAATAATTTATTGGTAACATCAGCGCCAACGCTTTGATGATGTTATTGGCCAAGCTCACGAAAACAAAGCTATATGTTTCGTAAGGTCGTTGGTAGAAAGAAAACAAACTTCTACTGGCTCTTGATAAATATTGTTCATTAATTATCTAAAAAGTATTTTTATAAATTAGAACATTTACTTGATATAATGTGTTTAACAATAAAAATTAGCTATAGTTATTAATATCGTAACAGTAAAGTGTTTCTGTGTGGTCTAATTGAATATTTGTGAGAGAAAGTTACTTTTAAAGAAGAACACATTTTTAAAATTATTGCGCAATTCTTTATTTAAATAGCGCTTTCGCCGGTTAAGGCATAATCAGTTATTATCATCAGAATATCTGGTGAATATTCCCAATTAAAAAAAGATCTTACAACGAAAATTGAAAGAACTATTAAAATTAAACTTAAAGATTTTGAAAATGAACTTGGAAAACCTCTTGTCATAAAACTAAGTCCACAATATTCTAAACCCCCTCATCTTTATGGACTTCCTAAACTTCACAAAGATTTTATTCCCTTGAGACCCATAGTAAGTTCGATTGATTCCCCTACATATAAATTATCAACATTTTTGTTACCCATCCTTAATCCCTTATTGGGCTATTCTACATCATATTTAAAAAATTCAGAAGACTTTATTGAGAAATTAAACAAAATACAAATTCATTGTCATGATATTCTAGTCAGCTATGATGTAACTAGTTTATTTACAAATGTACCTATTCCGAAGTGTTAAGAATAACAAAGAATTTATTAGAACAAGATGATAATCTCAAAGAGAGAACAAAATTATCAGTTTGTTGTATATTAGAACTTCTGACTGTATGTGTTACAAACAACTACTTTCAATATGAAGAACAATTTTATAGCCAAATTTCAGGTTTACCTATGGGTGGAGTATTAAGTCCAATACTAAGTAACATTTTCATGGATAATTTTGAAAAAAATTACATTTGCTAACTGGAATCCCAAACCAAAAATCTGGCTCAGATATGTTGATGACATCTTTTGCATATGGGAAGATCAAACTGATATTCAAAACAAATTTTTAAATCATATAAATAACTTGAGACCAACTATAAAATTTACATTAGAAAATGAAAATAATGGACAAATTCCTTTTCTAGATGTGTTAGTTTCAAAATCAACAGAAAATAAACTTATTACATCACTATACCATAAAAAAAAACGTTCGGTGGACAATACATGAATTATTTTTCAAATCACCCTCAACATGTGAAGATTGGAATGATTCAAAGTTTATTTAAGACAATAGATAATTTAGTAACAAATGATGAAGATAAATTAAAGGCAGAGCAAGATACTACAAAACTATTAATAAATAATAACTACCCTACAAACATAATTGAAAAGGCGAAATTAAAAAATAAAATTCAACCTAGAAGACACAATGAAAATACCAACTCTCTTACTACAGTTACAATTCCATATATAAACGGAGTTTCGAAAAAATTAGAAAAATCAACTCAAAATTCAATATCCGTACTTCTTTTCGTTCAACTAATAACCTTCGTAGTCATTTAACAAAATTAAAACCCAAGAACAAAATTCAAGAATCTAAAAATATAACTTACAAAATTGATTGTGAATGTAATAAAACTTACATTGGCCAAACCTATAGACCTATAAGTAAAAGAGTCAAAGAACATAAATATAATTACAAAACACAAAATAAAGAAAAATCAAAATTAGTAGAACACGCTATAATCGAAAATCATGACATCAAATTTGATTCATCCAGTATTATATTTAAAGAATCGTCATGGACCAAAAGGAATCAAATTGAAAGTGCTTGTATGCCTGTTACAAAAGAACAATGTATATCTCAACCATCTATCAATTTTAGTAATATATACTTACCTTTAGTTAAAGAAGAAAGCAAACATAAAATAATTAATTGTAAATCATATTTTCCAGTTTAATATTTTATTTAAATTACTTTCTACTAATCCATTTATGTTTTAAATTCATTTTAAAATATCTATATTTTATCATATTTTGATTTATATTGTTTTAAACATATGTTTTTTCTGTTTACAAAAACTGATGATGCCTTAACCGGCGAAAGCGCTATTTAAATAAAAAATTGTGAAATAATTTTAAAAATGTGTTCTTCTTTAAAACCAACGTTATTCCATCAAGTGTATACAACAGAACAAGAAAGTTACTTGAAGATCAATTTGTACCTTATAACATGCAATATATTATTATCTCGTACATCCGTATGGAAGTACCTACATACCTACATACAATATCTTACTTATTTGATTGACTATTGAAAAAAGAAGACTCTCCATTCACATGGGTCTCGAGACCTGGTTTTCCTGTTCGGTAGAATTAGTTCACGTTCAATTTTCATTGGTAGCGCCAGCGGTCTCACTCTTTATATCTTTCCTCACCCCTCCCTCCCTGTCTAACTCCCAGTACACGCTAACGTGACTTATAAGAGCTAAAAGTACGCCAAATAATCGTTTCAATGCTTCCTTGAAACGAATTGCCGTTAGATAACAGTACTTTCCAGCAATGAATTTCCCGTAACACATATATGTAGGTGTATGATGGGCTTGTGTGACCAACGATTGGTAGAGGGTGATTACTTAGTGTAATGCCAATTTCCCGTAACACATATATATAGGTATATGAAGGGCTTGTGTGACCAACGATTGGTAGAGGGTGATTACATAGTGTAATGCCAATTTCCCGTAACACATATATCTAGGTGTATGATGGGCTTGTGTGACCAACGATTGGTAGAGGGTGATTACTTAGTGTAATGCCAATTTCCCGTAACACATATATATAGGTATATGATGGGCTTGTGTGACCAACGATTGGTAGAGGGTGATTACTTAGTGTAATGCCAATTTCCCGTAACACATATATCTAGGTGTATGATGGGCTTGTGTGACCAACGATTGGTAGAGGGTGATTACTTAGTGTAATGCCAATTTCCCGTAACACATATATCTAGGTGTATGATGGGGCTTGTGTGACCAACGATTGGTTGAGGGTGATTACTTAGTGTAATGCCAATTTCCCGTAACACATATACATAGGTATATGAAGGGCTTGTGTGACCAACGATTGGTAGAGGGTGATTACTTAGTGTAATGCCAATTTCCCGTAACACATATATCTAGGTGTATGATGGGCTTGTGTGACCAACGATTGGTAGAGGGTGATTACTTAGTGTAATGCCAATTTCCCGTAACACATATATGTAGGTGTATGATGGGCTTGTGTGACCAACGATTGGTAGAGGGTGATTACTTAGTGTAATGCCAATTTCCCGTAACACATATATATAGGTATATGAAGGGCTTGTGTGACCAACGATTGGTAGAGGGTGATTACATAGTGTAATGCCAATTTCCCGTAACACATATATCTAGGTGTATGATGGGCTTGTGTGACCAACGATTGGTAGAGGGTGATTACTTAGTGTAATGCCAATTTCCCGTAACACATATATATAGGTATATGATGGGCTTGTGTGACCAACGATTGGTAGAGGGTGATTACTTAGTGTAATGCCAATTTCCCGTAACACATATATCTAGGTGTATGATGGGCTTGTGTGACCAACGATTGGTAGAGGGTGATTACTTAGTGTAATGCCAATTTCCCGTAACACATATATCTAGGTGTATGATGGGGCTTGTGTGACCAACGATTGGTAGAGGGTGATTACTTAGTGTAATGTCAATTTCCCGTAACACATATATATAGGTATATGAAGGGCTTGTGTGACCAATGATTGGTAGAGGGTGATTACTTAGTGTAATGCCAATTTCCCGTAACACATATATCTAGGTGTATGATGGGCTTGTGTGACCAACGATTGGTAGAGGGTGATTACTTAGTGTAATGCCAATTTCCCGTAACACATATATCTAGGTGTATGATGGGCTTGTGTGACCAACGATTGGTAGAGGGTGATTACTTAGTGTAATGCCAATTTCCCGTAACACATATATCTAGGTGTATGATGGGCTTGTGTGACCAACGATTGGTAGAGGGTGATTACTTAGTGTAATGCCAATTTCCCGTAACACATATATCTAGGTGTATAATGGGCTTGTGTGACCAACGATTGGTAGAGGGTGATTACTTAGTGTAATGCCAATTTCCCGTAACACATATATCTAGGTGTATGATGGGCTTGTGTGACCAACGATTGGTAGAGGATGATTACTTAGTGTAATGCCAATTTCCCGTAACACATATATATAGGTATATGAAGGGCTTGTGTGACCAACGATTGGTAGAGGGTGATTACTTAGTGTAATGCCAATTTCCCGTAACACATATATCTAGGTGTATGATGGGCTTGTGTGACCAACGATTGGTAGAGGATGATTACTTAGTGTAATGCCAATTTCCCGTAACACATATATATAGGTATATGAAGGGCTTGTGTGACCAACGATTGGTAGAGGGTGATTACATAGTGTAATGCCAATTTCCCGTAACACATATATCTAGGTGTATGATGGGCTTGTGTGACCAACGATTGGTAGAGGGTGATTACTTAGTGTAATGCCAATTTCCCGTAACACATATATATATAGGTATATGATGGGCTTGTGTGACCAACGATTGGTAGAGGGTAATTACTTAGTGTAATGCCAATTTCCCGTAACACATATATCTAGGTGTATGATGGGCTTGTGTGACCAACGATTGGTAGAGGGTGATTACTTAGTGTAATGCCAATTTCCCGTAACACATATATCTAGGTGTATGATGGGGCTTGTGTGACCAACGATTGGTTGAGGGTGATTACTTAGTGTAATGCCAATTTCCCGTAACACATATACATAGGTATATGAAGGGCTTGTGTGACCAACGATTGGTAGAGGGTGATTACTTAGTGTAATGCCAATTTCCCGTAACACATATATCTAGGTGTATGATGGGCTTGTGTGACCAACGATTGGTAGAGGGTGATTACTTAGTGTAATGCCAATTTCCCGTAACACATATATGTAGGTGTATGATAGGCTTGTGTGACCAACGATTGGTAGAGGGTGATTACTTAGTGTAATGCCAATTTCCCGTAACACATATATATAGGTATATGAAGGGCTTGTGTGACCAACGATTGGTAGAGGGTGATTACATAGTGTAATGCCAATTTCCCGTAACACATATATCTAGGTGTATGATGGGCTTGTGTGACCAACGATTGGTAGAGGGTGATTACTTAGTGTAATGCCAATTTCCCGTAACACATATATCTAGGTGTATGATGGGGCTTGTGTGACCAACGATTGGTAGAGGGTGATTACTTAGTGTAATGTCAATTTCCCGTAACACATATATATAGGTATATGAAGGGCTTGTGTGACCAACGATTGGTAGAGGGTGATTACTTAGTGTAATGCCAATTTCCCGTAACACATATATCTAGGTGTATGATGAGCTTGTGTGACCAACGATTGGTAGAGGGTGATTACTTAGTGTAATGCCAATTTCCCGTAACAAATATATCTAGGTGTATGATGGGCTTGTGTGACCAACGATTGGTAGAGGGTGATTACTTAGTGTAATACCAATTTCCCGTAACACATATATCTAGGTGTATGATGGGCTTGTGTGACCAACGATTGGTAGAGGGTGATTACTTAGTGTAATGCCAATTTCCCGTAACACATATATCTAGGTGTATGATGGGCTTGTGTGACCAACGATTGGTAGAGGGTGATTACTTAGTGTAATGCCAATTTCCCGTAACACATATATCTAGGTGTATGATGGGCTTGTGTGACCAACGATTGGTAGAGGATGATTACTTAGTGTAATGCCAATTTCCCGTAACACATATATATAGGTATATGAAGGGCTTGTGTGACCAACGATTGGTAGAGGGTGATTACTTAGTGTAATGCCAATTTCCCGTAACACATATATCTAGGTGTATGATGGGCTTGTGTGACCAACGATTGGTAGAGGATGATTACTTAGTGTAATGCCAATTTCCCGTAACACATATATATAGGTATATGAAGGGCTTGTGTGACCAACGATTGGTAGAGGGTGATTACTTAGTGTAATGCCAATTTCCCGTAACACATATATCTAGGTGTATGATGGGCTTGTGTGACCAACGATTGGTAGAGGGTGATTACTTAGTGTAATGCCAATTTCCTGTAACACATATATCTAGGTGTATGATGGGCTTGTGTGACCAACGATTGGTAGAGGATGATTACTTAGTGTAATGCCAATTTCCCGTAACACATATATATAGGTGTATGATGGGCTTGTGTGACCAACGATTGGTAGAATATGATTACTTAGTGTAATGCCAATTTCCCGTAACACATATATATAGGTATATGAAGGGCTTGTGTGACCAACGATTGGTAGAGGGTGATTACTTAGTGTAATGCCATTTTCCCGTAACACATATATCTAGGTGTATGATGGGCTTGTGTGACCAACGATTGGTAGAGGGTGATTACTTAGTGTAGTGCCAATTTCCCGTAACACATATATATAGGTGTATGATGGGCTTGTGTGACCAACGATTGGTAGAGGATGATTACTTAGTGTAATGCCAATTTCCCGTAACACATATATATAGGTATATGATAGGCTTGTGTGACCAACGATTGGTAGAGGGTGATTACTCAGTGTAATACCATTTTCCCGTAACACATATATCTAGGTGTATGGTGGGCTTGTGTGACCAACGATTGGTAGAGGGTGATTACTTAGTGTAATGCCAATTTCCCGTAACACATATATCTAGGTATATGATGGCCTTGTGTGACCAACGATTGGTAGAGGGTGATTACTCAGTGTAATACCATTTTCCCGTAACACATATATCTAGGTGTATGATGGGCTTGTGTGACCAACGATAGGTAGAGGGTGATTACTTAGTGTAATGCCAATTTCCCGTAACACATATATCTAGGTGTATGATGGGCTTGTGTGACCAACGATTGGTAGAGGGTGATTACTTAGTGTAATGCCAATTTCCCGTAACACATATATCTAGGTGTATGATGGGCTTGTGTGACCAACGATTGGTAGAGGGTGATTACTTAGTGTAATGCCAATTTCCCGTAACACATATATCTAGGTGTATGATGGGCTTGTGTGACCAACGATTGGTAGAGGGTGATTACTTAGTGTAATGCCATTTTCCCGTCTCACATATATGTAGGTGTATGATGGGCTTGTGTGACCAACGATTGGTAGAGGGTGATTATTTAGTGTAATACCATTTCCCGTAACACATATATCTAGGTGTATGATGGGCTTGTGTGACCAACGATTGGTAGAGGGTGATTACTTAGTGTAATGCCATTTCCCGTAACACATATATCTAGGTGTATGATGGGCTTGTGTGACCAACGATTGGTAGAGGGTGATTACTTAGTGTAATGCCATTTCCCGTAACACATATATCTAGGTGTATGATGGGCTTGTGTGACCAACGATTGGTAGAGGGTGATTACTTAGTGTAATGCCATTTTCCCGTAACACATATATCTAGGTGTATGATGGGCTTGTGTGACCAACGATTGGTAGAGGGTGATTACTTAGTGTAATGCCATTTTCCCGTAACACATATATATAGGTATATGAAGGGCTTGTGTGACCAACGATTGGTAGAGGGTGATTACTTAGTGTAATGCCAATTTCCCGTAACACATATATGTAGGTGTATGATGGGCTTGTGTGACCAACGATTGGTAGAGGGTGATTACTTAGTGTAATGCCAATTTCCCGTAACACATATATATAGGTATATGAAGGGCTTGTGTGACCAACGATTGGTAGAGGGTGATTACATAGTGTAATGCCAATTTCCCGTAACACATATATCTAGGTGTATGATGGGCTTGTGTGACCAACGATTGGTAGAGGGTGATTACTTAGTGTAATGCCAATTTCCCGTAACACATATATATAGGTATATGATGGGCTTGTGTGACCAACGATTGGTAGAGGGTGATTACTTAGTGTAATGCCAATTTCCCGTAACACATATATCTAGGTGTATGATGGGCTTGTGTGACCAACGATTGGTAGAGGGTGATTACTTAGTGTAATGCCAATTTCCCGTAACACATATATCTAGGTGTATGATGGGGCTTGTGTGACCAACGATTGGTAGAGGGTGATTACTTAGTGTAATGTCAATTTCCCGTAACACATATATATAGGTATATGAAGGGCTTGTGTGACCAATGATTGGTAGAGGGTGATTACTTAGTGTAATGCCAATTTCCCGTAACACATATATCTAGGTGTATGATGGGCTTGTGTGACCAACGATTGGTAGAGGGTGATTACTTAGTGTAATGCCAATTTCCCGTAACACATATATCTAGGTGTATGATGGGCTTGTGTGACCAACGATTGGTAGAGGGTGATTACTTAGTGTAATGCCAATTTCCCGTAACACATATATCTAGGTGTATGATGGGCTTGTGTGACCAACGATTGGTAGAGGGTGATTACTTAGTGTAATGCCAATTTCCCGTAACACATATATCTAGGTGTATAATGGGCTTGTGTGACCAACGATTGGTAGAGGGTGATTACTTAGTGTAATGCCAATTTCCCGTAACACATATATCTAGGTGTATGATGGGCTTGTGTGACCAACGATTGGTAGAGGATGATTACTTAGTGTAATGCCAATTTCCCGTAACACATATATATAGGTATATGAAGGGCTTGTGTGACCAACGATTGGTAGAGGGTGATTACTTAGTGTAATGCCAATTTCCCGTAACACATATATCTAGGTGTATGATGGGCTTGTGTGACCAACGATTGGTAGAGGATGATTACTTAGTGTAATGCCAATTTCCCGTAACACATATATATAGGTATATGAAGGGCTTGTGTGACCAACGATTGGTAGAGGGTGATTACATAGTGTAATGCCAATTTCCCGTAACACATATATCTAGGTGTATGATGGGCTTGTGTGACCAACGATTGGTAGAGGGTGATTACTTAGTGTAATGCCAATTTCCCGTAACACATATATATATAGGTATATGATGGGCTTGTGTGACCAACGATTGGTAGAGGGTAATTACTTAGTGTAATGCCAATTTCCCGTAACACATATATCTAGGTGTATGATGGGCTTGTGTGACCAACGATTGGTAGAGGGTGATTACTTAGTGTAATGCCAATTTCCCGTAACACATATATCTAGATGTATGATGGGGCTTGTGTGACCAACGATTGGTTGAGGGTGATTACTTAGTGTAATGCCAATTTCCCGTAACACATATACATAGGTATATGAAGGGCTTGTGTGACCAACGATTGGTAGAGGGTGATTACTTAGTGTAATGCCAATTTCCCGTAACACATATATCTAGGTGTATGATGGGCTTGTGTGACCAACGATTGGTAGAGGGTGATTACTTAGTGTAATGCCAATTTCCCGTAACACATATATGTAGGTGTATGATAGGCTTGTGTGACCAACGATTGGTAGAGGGTGATTACTTAGTGTAATGCCAATTTCCCGTAACACATATATATAGGTATATGAAGGGCTTGTGTGACCAACGATTGGTAGAGGGTGATTACATAGTGTAATGCCAATTTCCCGTAACACATATATCTAGGTGTATGATGGGCTTGTGTGACCAACGATTGGTAGAGGGTGATTACTTAGTGTAATGCCAATTTCCCGTAACACATATATCTAGGTGTATGATGGGGCTTGTGTGACCAACGATTGGTAGAGGGTGATTACTTAGTGTAATGTCAATTTCCCGTAACACATATATATAGGTATATGAAGGGCTTGTGTGACCAACGATTGGTAGAGGGTGATTACTTAGTGTAATGCCAATTTCCCGTAACACATATATCTAGGTGTATGATGAGCTTGTGTGACCAACGATTGGTAGAGGGTGATTACTTAGTGTAATGCCAATTTCCCGTAACAAATATATCTAGGTGTATGATGGGCTTGTGTGACCAACGATTGGTAGAGGGTGATTACTTAGTGTAATACCAATTTCCCGTAACACATATATCTAGGTGTATGATGGGCTTGTGTGACCAACGATTGGTAGAGGGTGATTACTTAGTGTAATGCCAATTTCCCGTAACACATATATCTAGGTGTATGATGGGCTTGTGTGACCAACGATTGGTAGAGGGTGATTACTTAGTGTAATGCCAATTTCCCGTAACACATATATCTAGGTGTATGATGGGCTTGTGTGACCAACGATTGGTAGAGGATGATTACTTAGTGTAATGCCAATTTCCCGTAACACATATATATAGGTATATGAAGGGCTTGTGTGACCAACGATTGGTAGAGGGTGATTACTTAGTGTAATGCCAATTTCCCGTAACACATATATCTAGGTGTATGATGGGCTTGTGTGACCAACGATTGGTAGAGGATGATTACTTAGTGTAATGCCAATTTCCCGTAACACATATATATAGGTATATGAAGGGCTTGTGTGACCAACGATTGGTAGAGGGTGATTACTTAGTGTAATGCCAATTTCCCGTAACACATATATCTAGGTGTATGATGGGCTTGTGTGACCAACGATTGGTAGAGGGTGATTACTTAGTGTAATGCCAATTTCCTGTAACACATATATCTAGGTGTATGATGGGCTTGTGTGACCAACGATTGGTAGAGGATGATTACTTAGTGTAATGCCAATTTCCCGTAACACATATATATAGGTGTATGATGGGCTTGTGTGACCAACGATTGGTAGAATATGATTACTTAGTGTAATGCCAATTTCCCGTAACACATATATATAGGTATATGAAGGGCTTGTGTGACCAACGATTGGTAGAGGGTGATTACTTAGTGTAATGCCATTTTCCCGTAACACATATATCTAGGTGTATGATGGGCTTGTGTGACCAACGATTGGTAGAGGGTGATTACTTAGTGTAGTGCCAATTTCCCGTAACACATATATATAGGTGTATGATGGGCTTGTGTGACCAACGATTGGTAGAGGATGATTACTTAGTGTAATGCCAATTTCCCGTAACACATATATATAGGTATATGATAGGCTTGTGTGACCAACGATTGGTAGAGGGTGATTACTCAGTGTAATACCATTTTCCCGTAACACATATATCTAGGTGTATGGTGGGCTTGTGTGACCAACGATTGGTAGAGGGTGATTACTTAGTGTAATGCCAATTTCCCGTAACACATATATCTAGGTATATGATGGCCTTGTGTGACCAACGATTGGTAGAGGGTGATTACTCAGTGTAATACCATTTTCCCGTAACACATATATCTAGGTGTATGATGGGCTTGTGTGACCAACGATAGGTAGAGGGTGATTACTTAGTGTAATGCCAATTTCCCGTAACACATATATCTAGGTGTATGATGGGCTTGTGTGACCAACGATTGGTAGAGGGTGATTACTTAGTGTAATGCCAATTTCCCGTAACACATATATCTAGGTGTATGATGGGCTTGTGTGACCAACGATTGGTAGAGGGTGATTACTTAGTGTAATGCCAATTTCCCGTAACACATATATCTAGGTGTATGATGGGCTTGTGTGACCAACGATTGGTAGAGGGTGATTACTTAGTGTAATGCCATTTTCCCGTCTCACATATATGTAGGTGTATGATGGGCTTGTGTGACCAACGATTGGTAGAGGGTGATTATTTAGTGTAATACCATTTCCCGTAACACATATATCTAGGTGTATGATGGGCTTGTGTGACCAACGATTGGTAGAGGGTGATTACTTAGTGTAATGCCATTTCCCGTAACACATATATCTAGGTGTATGATGGGCTTGTGTGACCAACGATTGGTAGAGGGTGATTACTTAGTGTAATGCCATTTCCCGTAACACATATATCTAGGTGTATGATGGGCTTGTGTGACCAACGATTGGTAGAGGGTGATTACTTAGTGTAATGCCATTTTCCCGTAACACATATATCTAGGTGTATGATGGGCTTGTGTGACCAACGATTGGTAGAGGGTGATTACTTAGTGTAATGCCATTTTCCCGTAACACATATATATAGGTATATGAAGGGCTTGTGTGACCAACGATTGGTAGAGGATGATTACTTAGTGTAATGCCAATTTCCCGTAACACATATATATAGGTATATGAAGGGCTTGTGTGACCAACGATTGGTAGAGGGTGATTACTTAGTGTAATGCCAATTTCCCGTAACACATATATCTAGGTGTATGATGGGCTTGTGTGACCAACGATTGGTAGAGGGTGATTACTTAGTGTAATGCCAATTTCCTGTAACACATATATCTAGGTGTATGATGGGCTTGTGTGACCAACGATTGGTAGAGGATGATTACTTAGTGTAATGCCAATTTCCCGTAACACATATATATAGGTGTATGATGGGCTTGTGTGACCAACGATTGGTAGAATATGATTACTTAGTGTAATGCCAATTTCCCGTAACACATATATATAGGTATATGAAGGGCTTGTGTGACCAACGATTGGTAGAGGGTGATTACTTAGTGTAATGCCATTTTCCCGTAACACATATATCTAGGTGTATGATGGGCTTGTGTGACCAACGATTGGTAGAGGGTGATTACTTAGTGTAGTGCCAATTTCCCGTAACACATATATATAGGTGTATGATGGGCTTGTGTGACCAACGATTGGTAGAGGATGATTACTTAGTGTAATGCCAATTTCCCGTAACACATATATATAGGTATATGATAGGCTTGTGTGACCAACGATTGGTAGAGGGTGATTACTCAGTGTAATACCATTTTCCCGTAACACATATATCTAGGTGTATGGTGGGCTTGTGTGACCAACGATTGGTAGAGGGTGATTACTTAGTGTAATGCCAATTTCCCGTAACACATATATCTAGGTATATGATGGCCTTGTGTGACCAACGATTGGTAGAGGGTGATTACTCAGTGTAATACCATTTTCCCGTAACACATATATCTAGGTGTATGATGGGCTTGTGTGACCAACGATAGGTAGAGGGTGATTACTTAGTGTAATGCCAATTTCCCGTAACACATATATCTAGGTGTATGATGGGCTTGTGTGACCAACGATTGGTAGAGGGTGATTACTTAGTGTAATGCCAATTTCCCGTAACACATATATCTAGGTGTATGATGGGCTTGTGTGACCAACGATTGGTAGAGGGTGATTACTTAGTGTAATGCCAATTTCCCGTAACACATATATCTAGGTGTATGATGGGCTTGTGTGACCAACGATTGGTAGAGGGTGATTACTTAGTGTAATGCCATTTTCCCGTCTCACATATATGTAGGTGTATGATGGGCTTGTGTGACCAACGATTGGTAGAGGGTGATTATTTAGTGTAATACCATTTCCCGTAACACATATATCTAGGTGTATGATGGGCTTGTGTGACCAACGATTGGTAGAGGGTGATTACTTAGTGTAATGCCATTTCCCGTAACACATATATCTAGGTGTATGATGGGCTTGTGTGACCAACGATTGGTAGAGGGTGATTACTTAGTGTAATGCCAATTTCCCGTAACACATATATATATAGGTATATGATGGGCTTGTGTGACCAACGATTGGTAGAGGGTAATTACTTAGTGTAATGCCAATTTCCCGTAACACATATATCTAGGTGTATGATGGGCTTGTGTGACCAACGATTGGTAGAGGGTGATTACTTAGTGTAATGCCAATTTCCCGTAACACATATATCTAGGTGTATGATGGGGCTTGTGTGACCAACGATTGGTTGAGGGTGATTACTTAGTGTAATGCCAATTTCCCGTAACACATATACATAGGTATATGAAGGGCTTGTGTGACCAACGATTGGTAGAGGGTGATTACTTAGTGTAATGCCAATTTCCCGTAACACATATATCTAGGTGTATGATGGGCTTGTGTGACCAACGATTGGTAGAGGGTGATTACTTAGTGTAATGCCAATTTCCCGTAACACATATATGTAGGTGTATGATAGGCTTGTGTGACCAACGATTGGTAGAGGGTGATTACTTAGTGTAATGCCAATTTCCCGTAACACATATATATAGGTATATGAAGGGCTTGTGTGACCAACGATTGGTAGAGGGTGATTACATAGTGTAATGCCAATTTCCCGTAACACATATATCTAGGTGTATGATGGGCTTGTGTGACCAACGATTGGTAGAGGGTGATTACTTAGTGTAATGCCAATTTCCCGTAACACATATATCTAGGTGTATGATGGGGCTTGTGTGACCAACGATTGGTAGAGGGTGATTACTTAGTGTAATGTCAATTTCCCGTAACACATATATATAGGTATATGAAGGGCTTGTGTGACCAACGATTGGTAGAGGGTGATTACTTAGTGTAATGCCAATTTCCCGTAACACATATATCTAGGTGTATGATGAGCTTGTGTGACCAACGATTGGTAGAGGGTGATTACTTAGTGTAATGCCAATTTCCCGTAACAAATATATCTAGGTGTATGATGGGCTTGTGTGACCAACGATTGGTAGAGGGTGATTACTTAGTGTAATACCAATTTCCCGTAACACATATATCTAGGTGTATGATGGGCTTGTGTGACCAACGATTGGTAGAGGGTGATTACTTAGTGTAATGCCAATTTCCCGTAACACATATATCTAGGTGTATGATGGGCTTGTGTGACCAACGATTGGTAGAGGGTGATTACTTAGTGTAATGCCAATTTCCCGTAACACATATATCTAGGTGTATGATGGGCTTGTGTGACCAACGATTGGTAGAGGATGATTACTTAGTGTAATGCCAATTTCCCGTAACACATATATATAGGTATATGAAGGGCTTGTGTGACCAACGATTGGTAGAGGGTGATTACTTAGTGTAATGCCAATTTCCCGTAACACATATATCTAGGTGTATGATGGGCTTGTGTGACCAACGATTGGTAGAGGATGATTACTTAGTGTAATGCCAATTTCCCGTAACACATATATATAGGTATATGAAGGGCTTGTGTGACCAACGATTGGTAGAGGGTGATTACTTAGTGTAATGCCAATTTCCCGTAACACATATATCTAGGTGTATGATGGGCTTGTGTGACCAACGATTGGTAGAGGGTGATTACTTAGTGTAATGCCAATTTCCCGTAACACATATATGTAGGTGTATGATAGGCTTGTGTGACCAACGATTGGTAGAGGGTGATTACTTAGTGTAATGCCAATTTCCCGTAACACATATATATAGGTATATGAAGGGCTTGTGTGACCAACGATTGGTAGAGGGTGATTACATAGTGTAATGCCAATTTCCCGTAACACATATATCTAGGTGTATGATGGGCTTGTGTGACCAACGATTGGTAGAGGGTGATTACTTAGTGTAATGCCAATTTCCTGTAACACATATATCTAGGTGTATGATGGGCTTGTGTGACCAACGATTGGTAGAGGATGATTACTTAGTGTAATGCCAATTTCCCGTAACACATATATATAGGTGTATGATGGGCTTGTGTGACCAACGATTGGTAGAATATGATTACTTAGTGTAATGCCAATTTCCCGTAACACATATATATAGGTATATGAAGGGCTTGTGTGACCAACGATTGGTAGAGGGTGATTACTTAGTGTAATGCCATTTTCCCGTAACACATATATCTAGGTGTATGATGGGCTTGTGTGACCAACGATTGGTAGAGGGTGATTACTTAGTGTAGTGCCAATTTCCCGTAACACATATATATAGGTGTATGATGGGCTTGTGTGACCAACGATTGGTAGAGGATGATTACTTAGTGTAATGCCAATTTCCCGTAACACATATATATAGGTATATGATAGGCTTGTGTGACCAACGATTGGTAGAGGGTGATTACTCAGTGTAATACCATTTTCCCGTAACACATATATCTAGGTGTATGGTGGGCTTGTGTGACCAACGATTGGTAGAGGGTGATTACTTAGTGTAATGCCAATTTCCCGTAACACATATATCTAGGTATATGATGGCCTTGTGTGACCAACGATTGGTAGAGGGTGATTACTCAGTGTAATACCATTTTCCCGTAACACATATATCTAGGTGTATGATGGGCTTGTGTGACCAACGATAGGTAGAGGGTGATTACTTAGTGTAATGCCAATTTCCCGTAACACATATATCTAGGTGTATGATGGGCTTGTGTGACCAACGATTGGTAGAGGGTGATTACTTAGTGTAATGCCAATTTCCCGTAACACATATATCTAGGTGTATGATGGGCTTGTGTGACCAACGATTGGTAGAGGGTGATTACTTAGTGTAATGCCAATTTCCCGTAACACATATATCTAGGTGTATGATGGGCTTGTGTGACCAACGATTGGTAGAGGGTGATTACTTAGTGTAATGCCATTTTCCCGTCTCACATATATGTAGGTGTATGATGGGCTTGTGTGACCAACGATTGGTAGAGGGTGATTATTTAGTGTAATACCATTTCCCGTAACACATATATCTAGGTGTATGATGGGCTTGTGTGACCAACGATTGGTAGAGGGTGATTACTTAGTGTAATGCCATTTCCCGTAACACATATATCTAGGTGTATGATGGGCTTGTGTGACCAACGATTGGTAGAGGGTGATTACTTAGTGTAATGCCATTTCCCGTAACACATATATCTAGGTGTATGATGGGCTTGTGTGACCAACGATTGGTAGAGGGTGATTACTTAGTGTAATGCCATTTTCCCGTAACACATATATCTAGGTGTATGATGGGCTTGTGTGACCAACGATTGGTAGAGGGTGATTACTTAGTGTAATGCCATTTTCCCGTAACACATATATATAGGTATATGAAGGGCTTGTGTGACCAACGATTGGTAGAGGATGATTACTTAGTGTAATGCCAATTTCCCGTAACACATATATATAGGTATATGAAGGGCTTGTGTGACCAACGATTGGTAGAGGGTGATTACTTAGTGTAATGCCAATTTCCCGTAACACATATATCTAGGTGTATGATGGGCTTGTGTGACCAACGATTGGTAGAGGGTGATTACTTAGTGTAATGCCAATTTCCTGTAACACATATATCTAGGTGTATGATGGGCTTGTGTGACCAACGATTGGTAGAGGATGATTACTTAGTGTAATGCCAATTTCCCGTAACACATATATATAGGTGTATGATGGGCTTGTGTGACCAACGATTGGTAGAATATGATTACTTAGTGTAATGCCAATTTCCCGTAACACATATATATAGGTATATGAAGGGCTTGTGTGACCAACGATTGGTAGAGGGTGATTACTTAGTGTAATGCCATTTTCCCGTAACACATATATCTAGGTGTATGATGGGCTTGTGTGACCAACGATTGGTAGAGGGTGATTACTTAGTGTAGTGCCAATTTCCCGTAACACATATATATAGGTGTATGATGGGCTTGTGTGACCAACGATTGGTAGAGGATGATTACTTAGTGTAATGCCAATTTCCCGTAACACATATATATAGGTATATGATAGGCTTGTGTGACCAACGATTGGTAGAGGGTGATTACTCAGTGTAATACCATTTTCCCGTAACACATATATCTAGGTGTATGGTGGGCTTGTGTGACCAACGATTGGTAGAGGGTGATTACTTAGTGTAATGCCAATTTCCCGTAACACATATATCTAGGTATATGATGGCCTTGTGTGACCAACGATTGGTAGAGGGTGATTACTCAGTGTAATACCATTTTCCCGTAACACATATATCTAGGTGTATGATGGGCTTGTGTGACCAACGATAGGTAGAGGGTGATTACTTAGTGTAATGCCAATTTCCCGTAACACATATATCTAGGTGTATGATGGGCTTGTGTGACCAACGATTGGTAGAGGGTGATTACTTAGTGTAATGCCAATTTCCCGTAACACATATATCTAGGTGTATGATGGGCTTGTGTGACCAACGATTGGTAGAGGGTGATTACTTAGTGTAATGCCAATTTCCCGTAACACATATATCTAGGTGTATGATGGGCTTGTGTGACCAACGATTGGTAGAGGGTGATTACTTAGTGTAATGCCATTTTCCCGTCTCACATATATGTAGGTGTATGATGGGCTTGTGTGACCAACGATTGGTAGAGGGTGATTATTTAGTGTAATACCATTTCCCGTAACACATATATCTAGGTGTATGATGGGCTTGTGTGACCAACGATTGGTAGAGGGTGATTACTTAGTGTAATGCCATTTCCCGTAACACATATATCTAGGTGTATGATGGGCTTGTGTGACCAACGATTGGTAGAGGGTGATTACTTAGTGTAATGCCATTTCCCGTAACACATATATCTAGGTGTATGATGGGCTTGTGTGACCAACGATTGGTAGAGGGTGATTACTTAGTGTAATGCCATTTTCCCGTAACACATATATCTAGGTGTATGATGGGCTTGTGTGACCAACGATTGGTAGAGGGTGATTACTTAGTGTAATGCCATTTTCCCGTAACACATATATATAGGTATATGAAGGGCTTGTGTGACCAACGATTGGTAGAGGGTGATTACTTAGTGTAATGCCAATTTCCCGTAACACATATATGTAGGTGTATCATGGGCTTGAGTGACCAACGATTGGGAGAGGGTGATTACTTAGTGTAATGCCATTTTCCCGTAACACATATATCTAGGTGTATGATGGGCTTGAGTGATTAACGATTGGTAGAGGGTGATTACTTAGTGTAATGCCATTTTCCCGTAACACATATATCTAGGTGTATGATGGGCTTGTGTGACCAACGATTGGAGAGGGTGATTACTTAGTGTAATGCCATTTTCCCGTAACACATATATCTAGGTGTATGATGGGCTTGTGTGACCAACGATTGGAGAGGGTGATTACTTAGTGTAATGCCATTTTCATTTTCAACGGATTTTAATTTTAATTCATTTTCAAATGTCCTATTTAGTTTTCCTAATTTGCTTATTTTCTACTGAGCTAATAGAACGCCAAACAGTCGACTGGGCGATTTACTTTAAGCCAATCACCGTTAGATATCAGCACAGGAGCACGTCTACATCCATTGTATGGCCTTGTACAGTCCGCTCGTGTATATTTTCAACTCTCTTATGACCTAAGTGTTGTGTATATATTGAATCTATATTTATGTCTTATCTCACACCACACAACAGTTCCTGCCCGTCAGTGACATGCAAGCCACCCTTTTAGCCGGTGACGGTTCCTTTTGTATACTACAAAAGCTACATTTTTCTGTGAAGATGTTTACTCGTGACTAATCACGGGTCAGCACATAGTTAATAAAGACCAGCAGGCGAAGTTGCGTGATAATACTATATATTAACTCACACTACACAGAGTTACTGCCCTTTAGTGACACAAGAGCTACCCTTAAAACTTGTTACAGTATACTACACAACAGACATTTAACAGTTACACGCAAGCTACACTTACAACCTATGACAGTATAATACACAACCAACATTAATGTGAGGTAGTGTTTACTCGTGGCTTATCACGGGTCAGCACGTAGTTAATAAAGGCCAGCAGGCGACGTTGCGTGATAACTCTATATCTTATCTCTCACCACACAACAGTTACTGCCCTTCATTGACACGCAAGCTACACTTACAATCTGTTACAGTATACTACACAAACAACATTAATGTGAGGTAGTGTTTACTTGTGGTTTATCACGGGTCAACACGTAGTTAATAAAGGCCAGCAGGCGATGTTGCGTGATAACTCTATAACTTTTCTCACACCACACAACAGTTTCTGCCCTTCATTGACACGCAAGCTACCCTTACAACCTGTTACAGTATACTATACAACCAACATTAATGTGAGCTAGAGTTTACTTGTGGCTTATCACGGGTCAGCACTTAGTTAATAAAAGCCAGCAGGTGACGTTGCGTGATAACTCTATATCTTATCTCACACCACACAACAGTTACTGCCCTTCATTGACACGCAAGCTACCCTTACAACATGTTACAGTATACTATACAACCAACATTAATGTGAGCTAGAGTTTACTTGTGGCTTATCACGGGTCAGCACGTAGTTAATAAAGGCCAGCAGGCGATGTTGCGTGATAACTCTATAACTTTTCTCACACCACACAACAGTTTCTGCCCTTCATTGACACGCAAGCTACCCTCACAACATGTTACAGTATACTATACAACCAACATTAATGTGAGCTAGAGTTTACTTGTGGTTTATCACGGGTCAGCACGTAGTTAATAAAGGCCAGCAGGCGATGTTGCGTGATAACTCTATAACTTTTCTCACACCACACAACAGTTACTGCCCTTCATTGACACGCAAGCTACCCTCACAACATGTTACAGTATACTATACAACCAACATTAATGTGAGCTAGAGTTTACTTGTGGTTTATCACGGGTCAGCACGTAGTTAATAAAGGCCAGCAGGCGATGTTGCGTGATAACTCTATAACTTTTCTCACACCACACAACAGTTACTGCCCTTCATTGACACGCAAGCTACACTTACAATCTGTTACAGTATACTATACAACCAACATTAATGTGAGCTAGAGTTTACTTGTGGTTTATCACGGGTCAACACGTAGTTAATAAAGGCCAGCAGGCGATGTTGCGTGATAACTCTATAACTTTTCTCACACCACACAACAGTTTCTGCCCTTCATTGACACGCAAGCTACCCTTACAACCTGTTACAGTATACTATACAACCAACATTAATGTGAGCTAGAGTTTACTTGTGGCTTATCACGGGTCAGCACTTAGTTAATAAAAGCCAGCAGGTGACGTTGCGTGATAACTCTATATCTTATCTCACACCACACAACAGTTACTGCCCTTCATTGACACGCAAGCTACCCTTACAACATGTTACAGTATACTATACAACCAACATTAATGTGAGCTAGAGTTTACTTGTGGCTTATCACGGGTCAGCACGTAGTTAATAAAGGCCAGCAGGCGATGTTGCGTGATAACTCTATAACTTTTCTCACACCACACAACAGTTTCTGCCCTTCATTGACACGCAAGCTACCCTTACAACATGTTACAGTATACTATACAACCAACATTAATGTGAGCTAGAGTTTACTTGTGGTTTATCACGGGTCAGCACGTAGTTAATAAAGGCCAGCAGGCGATGTTGCGTGATAACTCTATAACTTTTCTCACACCACACAACAGTTACTGCCCTTCATTGACACGCAAGCTACCCTCACAACCTGTTACAGTATACTATACAACCAACATTAATGTGAGCTAGAGTTTACTTGTGGCTTATCACGGGTCAGCACGTAGTTAATAAAGGCTAGCAGGCGATGTTGCGTGATAACTCGATATCTTTACTCTTGTAAATTTCCTCAGTTCGTTTTTTGCAGATTTTACGATCTTTCATAAAGCTATAAATAGATAAAACTACTTACGTTAGCCATAGTTCGTCTCATATTAAAGACTGAAGATGTAGTAATCCCTTAGTCACCATATTGGATTTGCATCCCTGAGAGCAATGTTAAATGTAGTATAGAATATTTAATTAACGATTTGTCAGATTATTATGATTTTAAACTCATTTGAAAGGGAGTAAAATTTACTATTGAACCCACATTTTAATATTCGAATAACTTTCGTATGTAGTAAAAAAAAGTTAGTTTATAAGTTTCATTTTAGGAAAATACAAAAAAACCTACATAAAAACAATAAATAGTTTTAATTTTGGGTCCAATATTAGTTTAATAATACTTTAAACTATATAAAATTAAAATCTTCTGATATAACGTTCAATCTCAGATCTGTATCGTATTTATAATTGTTCTCAAGATATATAAATCCAATATGGTGATTATCTCAGCAGACTTATGTAGTTCACCGATCAATTTGGTTAGGTTGGCATGCAAAGGGACTAAAAAACTAATAAAAAATTTACGATAGCATTTTATAGCAGTTGGAACACACTATACAAGAAACCCCTATAGAACATTTCTTACAATTGTATTACTCAGGTATTTTACATTATATTTAGTGGTACGATTAGTTTTAAAACATTAAAATAACTGAACAGATATGGGAAAGAAAAATAACTGAAGTAGTCGTGGAATGTACGTCAATTATCTGAAAATTAATTTTAAAAAAGAATTCAGTCCCTACCAAAGAATTGAAAATATATTTACAAAAATACTGTTCTCCTTGGGAAGTTGTGGCAACTTATAATAATTGCTGATAATAATACTGAATCACCGATCTTTAAAGTATATGTTAGTATAGGTCAAGTATAAGAGTTATAATTGTACATGAATGCTTGCAGTCTGTGTTACTATCTAATGTCTACTGATTCTCAGTGGGTGAAAAAAAGATCTTTAGTCAATAGCTCCAGTAACCAAAACGACTAAAGTAGTGCCAGAAGACTACAGGAATTGCATACTATCAAAACCTTGTCGGTAAGCGTTGGAAATATCCAAAACATTTACTAATATACCGGTAAAACTAAAAGACAAAAACCTTTGTGTGTAATTCAAAACACGTAGAATTGGTTTGAGTTTCACCTAACTGGTATGTAATAAAGTAAAAAATTTTAAGAGTTTGAAATCAACTTCTTTAAAACGCATTGATGTTTTTATCTAAAGGTTTAATGCAGATAATTAGTCAGTTATAGTCTTTAAAACTGGTTTACCACAACATATAAACCATGCAAACTTATAAATGTAAACTTATAACAGACTGTACTCAATAGACGTAAAGAAATGATTACGTCGACTTAACGTATATTTGTAATCGTTTCATAAAACGATAACTTTTATAATTACAGTGGGGGTGATTTATGTCTCTCTTACCTACCCCCCCTCCGCCGAACACTGACCAGTCTATAAAAGTTACGTAATAACGACAATGTGATCAGTTAGGTTTTTACTTTAATTTTCATGCGATTTTCTATAGTTAAGAATGAATAATTATAGACAATCTAAAACATTTATCATCCAATCTCTTAAAATATTTGTTTTCAATTCATTACACATACAGTTTCTTCCATACAAAATTAGTGGTATTGGTGACACCTTTTTATCGTGTTTAAGAAGTTTAAGTGCCACCATTTAATTTCCTGAATGGATTATTCAAACAATAATAAAAAAAGCTAACGTAAAAAGTGCCTTTGTGTAACAAGAGCTTAATTAGATTCATTGAATAAAATCAGCTCTCTGATTGTATGTTTCTTTTATCCTCAAGTGCTAATATTTTCACTTTGATGTTCACCTCTGTAATTACGACATAAAACACTCTCCTTTGAGTTATTTGTTTTTTATATGACAATTTAAACATTACTTGTAAGCTTTTTGTTTTGACATATTCATTTCAAGAGGCCCAATTTATTTATAGGTATGAAAATAAAGAATAACCCTAATAAGGTAGTTCAACTTTTTTATCATAACCAACCATTGGCTCGTTAAATAAGTGGTACATGAAAAAAAAACTAGTTATAAATACTTTAAACCAGTAGTAGTAATTGAGATTATATACATATATATATATATATATATATATATATATATATATATATATATATATATTAGCTGAGAATTAAACATTCATGAATGTTTTACTTTTAAGGTGGAACAGTCGGTTTGAATTAAAAAAAAACAAAACAAAAAAACACAGGTGAAAATGCACTTATGAAAAGAATGAAATTTCTGGAATTATTATATATGTTTGCCTTAAGGCCTCATCACAAGACGGTTCAATTATATTTGATCGAAATAATCTAGGTTTTTAAAAAATTATATAGAGCTGCTTTAGATTAGGAGATGTGAGAGGACCATAACATCAAGTAGGGGTTGACTTAATTTTCAACCAGAAATAATTAGTATAACTAATTCCTAGCACTACTTAATATGAATTAGTGTAATTAGTTACTAAACTTACTCTTCAGATAGTAAATGGGCTGCACTATGTTAAAGCCACCGGTCTAGCCACGAGTTTTTTTTCAAAGAGACAAAAATTATTATAAATAATTATATAATATAATTTACCGTGAAGCAGAACATGATGTTTTAAATGTATGAAACTCATCATAGTATAAAATCAAGAAACTCTTATATTAAATAATTTGGTTGAATACATTTCAATAAAGCTCTCACCAGAATGTTTTAATTTTATTTTATGATGTTTATTTAAATAATTTATATCTAGTTACTATTATAAAACCATTATATGCCTATATTTCTTTTCTTTTCAATAAAAAAAAATAAATAAAAAATTATAAAAAATTGAGAATATTTTAAAGTTTGTTTCTGAAATGTTATCACTCAAACGATTGCTTGTTACTTTGGAAACCAGCCTGTTCTATGGAAAGTTGCTTAATAACAATTCTTTTGACACTAATAATTTAAGGCCAGTAAAAAGTAACAATTTTCGCCAGAAATAGAAAAAAATGAACAAACTTAACGTATTAAATGTGTTTTAGTAGAACAAAGTATGTAAGTGGATAGTTACGTGTAGAAGTGAATAAATGAGTTCTGGGCAGTAAAGTTTGAGTATAAAAACACACAAAGATAAGAATTGTTAAACATAACTACTGGTAGAATGCTACTACATAGCCAGTACATACCACTGGTTAAACATAACTACTGGTAGAATGCTACTACATAGCCAGTACATACCACTGGTTAAACATAACTACTGGTAGAATGCTACTACATAGCCAGTACATACCACTGGTTAAACATAACTACTGGTAGAATGCTACTACATAGCCAGTACATACCACTGGTTAAACATAACTACTGGTAGAATGCTACTACATAGCCAGTACATACCACTGGTTAAACATAACTACTGGTAGAATGCTACTACATAGCCAGTACATACCACTGGTTAAACATAACTACTGGTAGAATGCTACTACATAGCCAGTACATACCACTGGTTATGGAGCTGGTATACTACAGAACAACTTAGCACGAATGTAAACATTTACCATTAAATAACTGTTTGTAAATATACAATGTTCTCACTCTTTACGAAGTGCTCATAACTACTGGTAGAATGCTACTATATAGCCAGTACATACCACTGGTTATGGAGCTGGTATACTACAGAACAACTTAGCACGAATGTAAACATTTACCATTAAATAACTGTTTGTAAATATACAATGTTCTCACTCTTTACGAAGTGCTCATAACTACTGGTAGAATGCTACTACATAGCCAGTACATACCACTGGTTATGGAGCTGGTATACTACAGAACAACTTAGCACGAATGTAAACATTTACCATTAAATAACTGTTTGTAAATATACAATGTTCTCACTCTTTACGAAGTGCTCATAACTACTGGTAGAATGCTACTACATAGCCAGTACATACCACTGGTTATGGAGCTGGTATACTACAGAACAACTTAGCACGAATGTAAACATTTACCATTAAATAACTGTTTGTAAATATACAATGTTCTCACTCTTTACGAAGTGCTCATAACTACTGGTAGAATGCTACTACATAGCCAGTACATACCACTGGTTATGGAGCTGGTATACTACAGAACAACTTAGCACGAATGTAAACATTTACCATTAAATAACTGTTTGTAAATATACAATGTTCTCACTCTTTACGAAGTGCTCATAACTACTGGTAGAATGCTACTACATAGCCAGTACATACCACTGGTTATGGAGCTGGTATACTACAGAACAACTTAGCACGAATGTAAACATTTACCATTAAATAACTGTTTGTAAATATACAATGTTCTCACTCTTTACGAAGTGCTCATAACTACTGGTAGAATGCTACTACATAGCCAGTACATACCACTGGTTATGGAGCTGGTATACTACAGAACAACTTAGCACGAATGTAAACATTTACCATTAAATAACTGTTTGTAAATATACAATGTTCTCACTCTTTACGAAGTGCTCATAACTACTGGTAGAATGCTACTATATAGCCAGTACATACCACTGGTTATGGAGCTGGTATACTACAGAACAACTTAGCACGAATGTAAACATTTACCATTAAATAACTGTTTGTAAATATACAATGTTCTCACTCTTTACGAAGTGCTCATAACTACTGGTAGAATGCTACTACATAGCCAGTACATACCACTGGTTATGGAGCTGGTATACTACAGAACAACTTAGCACGAATGTAAACATTTACCATTAAATAACTGTTTGTAAATATACAATGTTCTCACTCTTTACGAAGTGCTCATAACTACTGGTAGAATGCTACTACATAGCCAGTACATACCACTGGTTATGGAGCTGGTATACTACAGAACAACTTAGCACGAATGTAAACATTTACCATTAAATAACTGTTTGTAAATATACAATGTTCTCACTCTTTACGAAGTGCTCATAACTACTGGTAGAATGCTACTACATAGCCAGTACATACCACTGGTTATGGAGCTGGTATACTACAGAACAACTTAGCACGAATGTAAACATTTACCATTAAATAACTGTTTGTAAATATACAATGTTCTCACTCTTTACGAAGTGCTCATAACTACTGGTAGAATGCTACTACATAGCCAGTACATACCACTGGTTATGGAGCTGGTATACTACAGAACAACTTAGCACGAATGTAAACATTTACCATTAAATAACTGTTTGTAAATATACAATGTTCTCACTCTTTACGAAGTGCTCATAACTACTGGTAGAATGCTACTACATAGCCAGTACATACCACTGGTTATGGAGCTGGTATACTACAGAACAACTTAGCACGAATGTAAACATTTACCATTAAATAACTGTTTGTAAATATACAATGTTCTCACTCTTTACGAAGTGCTCATAACTACTGGTAGAATGCTACTACATAGCCAGTACATACCACTGGTTATGGAGCTGGTATACTACAGAACAACTTAGCACGAATGTAAACATTTACCATTAAATAACTGTTTGTAAATATACAATGTTCTCACTCTTTACGAAGTGCTCATAACTACTGGTAGAATGCTACTATATAGCCAGTACATACCACTGATTATGGAGCTGGTATACTACAGAACAACTTAGCACGAATGTAAACATTTACCATTAAATAACTGTTTGTAAATATACAATGTTCTCACTCTTTACGAAGTGCTCATAACCACTTAACAGAATTTGGCGCAATTTAAGAGGAAAGTTCCGTTTTTATCATAGAAAGCCATTAAAAAAAATCCTCGAAATTCCATTCCTAAGAGGAGTAAAAATCACCTAAAAGTTTCCTTTTTTTCATTGATATTACTGTAATTTAATGATTTATTTCAAACAAGTGATAAAAAAATAAAATTACGACAAAACGCTTGGCTAATTTGGTTTTCATTGTAAAATGTTTAAGGCAACTTCTACTAATTTCTAGATATTTGCTGTCCAGGAGACTTGCAGCAGGCTGAGCTTTTATATTAATTACATAGTTTAGAGAGACCCACGGAGGGAAGAGTAAGCAAGCGTAGAGAATCACTCCGTAGCGGAACAAGGAATGTCGGATGATAACAATTTATCAATAACAAACTAATAATTTATAAGACATCAGAAAAAATCCCTTTAAGGCCCCTTATCAAATTCATTTTAATTAAAAAAATGAACGTTTGGTTGTTTTCTAAATGTGAGCTTCTTGAAAAACAATTTATATAATTTAACATGTTTAGTAATCGATTATTTATAAATATAATTTTTCCTAATGTATCACTGCTTCATTACAAAGGGGGTTGATGTGCCTAAGACCCATCTGAAAATGAATATTATTAATGACAGCCGAAATAACGATTTTTTGTTAAAACTAAATTACCATCCTGAAACAAAATAATAATTAATATTTTTGGCACAATCTGTCGAAGTATTCAATAATGATAAAAAATTAAACAACGATATAAAATATGATTTATATAACGAACGTTGTTGATAAAATTACTGTTTTATTAGTGTGTAAAGTTGAGCTGTAGTTCCAGAGTAAAATATACTCAGTGGATAGATAAAAGGTGGTAAAATTACTTAGATAATCAGAAGAGACCAAATTTTTGCATTGCTTGCAAGTAAAACAGTATCATAAATTCTTCAGTAGTTACAAATTACTGTATCTTTTTTGTCACTAAATCCTCAAAATTTACTCTATATTAGACCGTGTAATATTTCTAAAATGAATAATTAAATTTTTCACGAATTAAAATGTGTCGTTAATACTTACATTTTATTTTTTGATAGTTTCGTATAAAGATAAATAGTAGGAATTACAGATTTCAATGTCAGAGTTCTTGTCCCTGTATGGCTGGTCAATAAAAAATGGATAAATATGAAATAGCAGCTAGTATCTTTAAAGTAAGACATTTGCTTTCTTTGACAAAAAACCTCAGTCGTTCCTCAACGAAAGTTCTCACCATGTGAATGGTTTTGATCTCCACAAACATTTGCTCAACGTGTATTTTTAGAATCATTTTCTTTACCATACTCCAGTTTGTGTCCAGTGTAAAATTTCCAGCACAACCTGGACTATGTTAATAGTAATATATCTTGAAGAACGAGTTTATTTTTAATCCATGTCAAAAAATCTACCAAAATTGAGAGACAGTATGTTAAGTGCCCATCACATTTAAAGCGTTAAAGAGTGTTTTCTATCTCATACTATATCGTTACTTTAGTTAATTTAAAGAAATGTTACATATTTTTACGTATAATTTGCACCAAAATTAAAATAATACATGTGATTTTCAATTATTTAATAGTCAGTTTTGAAAATTATTTACATCTTGACTGTTAATCAATGCCTACTTATCCTAAATGAAAATGGAGACTAATCTTGTACACATTTTTGGCTGAAAACCATTTAGTATTTTGTCTCCTAAAGTAGAAATGACAATAACATATTTTCAGTATATTTATGGGATGGGAAAGACATTAAATTCTTTTCCATTTTACGTGTATTTTTGTCAATTAACAAAGTGTCCATTATACTATAGACCTCTCGAAGTGTGCCGCTCATTTTTTACTTAAGTTGCCTTGACCATTTTACAAACTTATATTTGTACTTACTCTATACCCATTATGATGTATCACATATCTAATACATTGAATCTAAAGCCCAGTCCCCACTTGGAAACAATGTGAGCAAAATGTTGACAAACAGTCTGTAAACAGTTTCTTCTTAATGTTTGTAAACAGTTTTCAAACTGTTTGGAAACAACAGAGAAACATAAATGTTTGTCATTCATTTGTGTCCACACTAGAAGGACGGTGTCTCCCGAGATGTGAACGTAAGATGTTCTTGGTTTGTATCCGAACCTATCCAAACTACCCCTTTCTTGGGGGAACTGCCTCTTTTTTTCACACAATGCAAAATTGTATTTTCAAAACTTTTATTTATTTATTATTTGTCCATATCATCGGTGCTCACGTAAAAGAACTAGCGTGATTTCCTTTAGGGCTTCACTTTTTTCATCCCCGTTCTTATAACCTGGAGAAGTTATGTCCTACAAAACTCTACGGGAATAAATTTAACTCTTCGAATAAATTTAAATCAGTTCCTGGTTCCACGCAGTAGCACACATCTTGAACGGTTACGACCGGTGCTGCACACTTGCAAGTCGCCTGAAAGCACCGTTAACGCCCGATGACTCATTCTAGCTTCATCTTCTGATATAATTTTGTCTTCTGGACGGAAACATGTTTGCGTTTTTTCTATTTGGTCTTGAAAACAGAAAACACTGCTTCTACTAAAAAAAAGGTCCCAGAAACATTTAGCAAACTGAATTACACCACAAAATGAAGTTATAATTTGAACTTCACTTGTAGAGGACCGTTTCACAATTTAGAGAAATTAATTTAATACTTAATACATCCGCGCAATACCTAAACCTTTAATAAACATCAAAGGTCACACAAATGACACTGAAAATCACACCCTTCATTCAGTCACCGTTATAAGTCATATGTCTACACCAGACCACCCCCTCCCTTCCCTCCAGGGGGTAGCGGACCGTCCTATTTATAATTTACCTTGTAATGAGTCCCTTGCTAATGTGACATGTATATTCATGGAGTAGATTGACTCTAATTGTGCGGTTTGCTGGGGCGTTCTCTCCTGCAATATTCAGAGTTGACTTTTCTTTGATAGATTTATATGAACAATTGGGTATTATTTCTGTTCGGTGGGTTTGTTTTTATTATTAGTTCATTATTAAATGTACCATTCATTCTTTAAATTTTGAGTGATTTTTATCTTAAATTACTTAAACAACTCTTGAAAATAATTATAAAATTTTTTTTAGTTAATAGGTTGTAGACTGTACAGTTTGTAATATTCGCGTAATTTATAATCACTTAAATGCAGTCTGGTGGCTCCTCCATTGTTATGATTCCTGAAATCCTTAAAATAATATTTTGAATTACTGTCCACCACTCAGAGTTCACTGTTTAATGAATATTTAATCACTTTTATTGTTAAAATGTTTAAAAACATGGAAAATTTTAGGTTTTATAATAATGTTTAGAAGACATTGTGTGATTGAAGTCCTTCTCGAATGTGATATGTTTGGGCCTCAAGACAGTGTTAGACTCTCGAGCGTGCAACTGACAGATGTTGGTTGGTGGCCAGTGAAAGGATGAATAATGCGTAGGTCCAGTGCGAGTAGAAGCCAGTGAACTATAAGAACATATATTACTACGAGCATCAAGATTGCGACCGTACAGAAACTTGTGACCGGAAATAACAGACTGAAATAATATTATTTAAAATTTTCAATAACTTTTGTCAGGTTTTTTTATGTGTAATTAAATGAATTATGGTAAAATGATGAATAAAATAACTTGCGAAGATTTTCAGTTCTATATTTCAATAATAGGTAGCAGCATGTGTTGATTGTAAATATTAATTTCATTATTAATACAATCATTAACATAAAGGGTCTTTGAACTCTCAGAACAAGTCACATCTTTAAAAATTATTTAATTTTTTTAAATGGGCATAAGTCAAATAATTATTATTTTCTTGATAGTACACAAATCCTTAACAAGCATTTAATTGAAAGATTATTACACTTCTGTTTTTGGTTAGAAACACAACACTCTTTTTTCAAAATATAATTGTTTCACGCATCCATTCACACTTCACATAAAATGTGATTTAACATTTATTCAATGTCATAAATTATAAATTAAACTAAAAATAATTATTTCCATTATAATCAAATAAGAAGTTATATAAAAAGTTGCCATTTACAAAAGCAGAGGGAAATGTGTTTCCTAATCACTTTTCTTTGAAATAGTAATCTGAGGTTAAAATTACAAAATCTGTTTAGAAATAATACGGTATTAAAGTGTATACCTTACGTTCTTCTTTTACATAGCTGAATATTTTAATGATAAGTTTTGAGTGAAATCTACGTAAATTCCAAATGTGTTTAGATTTTTTTTGCTAGAATTATTCATAGCTAAAAACAGAAAAAAATCGTTGAACTGTGAACAGTGATCTTAAGAAACTTGTCAAGTTAACACTTTAAATAAACGATTGGTCACAGCTATTTTTGTAATTTCCTCAGTATGGTACAAAAATATATAGCGTACGGTTTTTGTCAGCTAATTTTTTTTTAAATTTTAGAATTAGACAAAAGCTGTATTTAACTTGAAAAACTCCAAAAGTCACTAGATATTCATAGAAATAAAAATGTAAAGTGATCTCCTGTCACAAAGCTAAATCCAATCCGTCAAGCCATTTAAGACCTGCCTCACTGATTCTATTTATGCTAGCTAATCCCTCCGTAAAACAGCGCAAGGGGCACTCCGAAAATATGTGATCCATTGTATGAATAGACTCTCCATAATCACATGACTGATCTACTGTCAATCCCCATTTATATTACCAGTAGTTACATCACCCACTCCAGTTCGGAACCGATTCAACAATGTCCACTCCCTACGAGGGTGGTTCATCCCACCTACAGGTATTGACGGATTGTTGATAAGGAACTTATTACGTCCATCAAAACATTTCCTCGTTATGGCCCAGCTAGAATTGGTTGAGACATTTGACAAAGCAATAGTACGCAGGACGTGTGCGTTGGCTTCCCCCAAGTTTTTCCAGCAATATGATGTAGTAGATTTGCCATGGTTTTAGTTTTAGCTGCTGTTTGTTGAAGATGGCTTTTAAACGTCAGCGATCGATCTAACATTACTCCCCAGGTAGTAAGGATGATCATTACGATGGACTTTTGCACCATTTAGAAAGACGTTGAATTTTCAATTAGCTAGCCGATTACGTAGGTGGAAGCAGGCTACTTCAGTTTTGAATGGGTCAGGATTCAGCTTCCAGGTTCCAAAATATTCTTTGAGGGTTGCAAGATTAATTGTGAGCGTTACTTTAGTAGCTGTGAATTCTTTGTCTTGATAAGCTAAAGCAATATCGTCTGAATATATAAATTTTCTAGACTTGGTGATTGGAGTGTTTGCAGTATACACGTTAAATATAATCGGAGCAATTACGGACACCTGTGGCCGTATAATTTCCTCATTATAGTTATACTTTAGCATATTTTTGAAAAATCTACAAGGACTCTTTATTTTTACTACAAAACTAGGACTTGAGCGAAGTCTGGTTGAAACTAATGTGTCTCTGTCAGTGTATTGTCATCAAAACCCCTCCTCCCCCTCACGTGTATTGTAACTCCTGATAAAGGGTAGTTAAACTGTTTGTCTCCGACTCCCTGCTGCGCTCCCCGGGACATGGGACTACATTAATGAGGTCCAGAGTCTGGAACTGTCACTGTGTTTGTACTTGCTGGATAACTAAAATGGGATAAATGTTTGTTATTCATGAAGTATATTTAATAAGAATACGCACTTTTTATCTCTAACCTTAATAGGGGTTAAGTCAGTCATGTTTTTTTTTTTTTTTTTTTAGAATATATTTAATTCTTCAGCCCGTTATCCTGGATGTGATGAATCTACCGACCCTCATTACCACGCTTAATTGTGCTTAAGTTAAGTTCTGACGCACGATGTTGCCAAAAGCACACCAAGTCAGGTAATATATAATAGTATTGTGTACACAGCAAAAAACAAAAACTTAGGAAATAATATAAAGAATATTAAAATCCGTAATCCTAAAATGTTTAATGTACACAATGTCACATATTCAAAAAGTAGGTTATTAGAAAGGTGGAGTTTAATAACTTAAATGTGACAACCATGCAAGTTGTTGTTATGGTTACGGCTGGCTAATGTCGTAGTTTAATAACTTAAATGTGACAACCATGCAAGGTGTTGTTATGGTTACGGCTGGCTAATGTCGTAGTTTAATAACTTAAATGTGACAACCATGCAAGGTGTTGTTATGGTTACGGCTGGCTAATGTCGTAGTTTAATAACTTAAATGTGACAACCATGCAAGGTGTTGTTATGGTTACGGCTGGCTAATGTCGTAGTTTAATAACTTAAATGTGACAACCATGCAAGGTGTTGTTATTGTTACGGCTGGCTAATGTCGTAGTTTAATAACTTAAATGTGACAACCATGCAAGGTGTTGTTATGGTTACGGCTGGCTAATGTCGTAGTTTAATAACTTAAATGTGACAACCATGCAAGGTGTTGTTATGGTTACGGCTGGCTAATGTCGTAGTTTAATAACTTAAATGTGACAACCATGCAAGGTGTTGTTATGGTTACGGCTGGCTAATGTCGTAGTTTAATAACTTAAATGTGACAACCATGCAAGGTGTTGTTATGGTTACGGCTGGCTATTGTAGAAGTTTCAGCACACGCTTTAAAGGTGATCTGAAGGTCAAGAATATACAAAAATGTATGTAATTTAGAAACTAACTAACTCCATACTCTCTACTCCAAACATTTATCATTCTTGATAGGATTTTGTTTGAAATGTAAAGTCGTTTGTTACAGCCTGCACTCAAAATGCAATGTGCATAATTGAAAATATACGTATTAATTATAGGTTATTATTTGTAAAACAGCATTTTCCTACTTACATTGCGGCATCTAAATAGTAAAAGCTTGCTATAATTAATACACCATCACGATAAATAGTGATAGTAAATATAAGAAATATCAAAACTAGATAAGAAATTTACAATATAAATTAGTCAATACAAAATAAATCTAACAACGACACATGAATATAAATATTAAATATATTTAAATATATATTTTACTGTGCCTAGTTAATTTCAACTTAACATAAGCAATAATATAGGTGCAATTATGGAGCTTTATTTCAAATTTAATAAAAATAGTTAATTTATTAAAAGTTTGACTATCTAAAATGTACCACATTTCTTAAAATGTTACCTGAGATAAATTTCTTAAATTATCATAAAGACTTCAGAACGACATTACGGAAATTATCTTTTTCCCACTTCTTAGTGTGATTTAATTATTCTACCTTATATAAAATGTAATTAAAATTTATCCAATGTCTTTAAATATTAATTGAACTCAGAATAATTATTTCCTATTATAATGAAATAAGATGTTATCAAAAACGTTGCTATTTTTAAAGCAGAAGAAAATGTGTTTCCTAATGACTTTCCTTTGAAATAATAATCTGAGGTTAAAATAACAAAATCAGTTTATTAATAATATTTAAATTTAGGCCTTAAATTATTCATTTCACACTGTAGAACCTTTTTGTCATAAGTTATGAATGAAATTCTCATAAATTCTAAATACATTTACATTTTTTCACCCACAGTGATGCAAGTGCTTGGCATATTTACGCATTAGTAATCGTGAATATACTATTCATATGGTTATTTACTAACCAAATAACTTCTCATGTAAGTTGCTATGCCCAAAGAAAATTATTCTTGGGATTAAAACACTTAGTAATATTGCGTAACAGTTTCAATCATTTATGGTATATTATTTAATGGACCTATTACTAGCGTATTGGCTAGCATTCCAAGCATCAATGTAAATAGTTATGGGTTCCATTCCCGAAAGGACGATGGACATTCGAAAACGCTGAAATACTCAGTAAAAATGCCAATGGAGTTGAAAAAAAGACGTTTTTACGTCATAAAACCATTTTTGTAATATTGTACACAATTATTTTTGATTTAAATGTCCTATAGTACTAAAATGGATACATTTTATGTTTAAAGTACTAAATAATAAAGTATTAGATGAAATATTCTGTAACTGTTATATTTTCTTGGTAATATTGGGTAACTTGAAACACAACGTTGCCATTTCAGTACATGTATTAATATATTTCTATTTGGAAATAAAATACACAGATGAGCTTGGATGCATTGTAATTAAGTGCTTAAGGGATAAACACGCAACGTAACACATTAACATATATTTACATATTGTTTACACTTGCTAACTTATTACACAGCTGTCTAAACATTGTAATGCATTAAACTACCAAGATAATCAATGTAGAAAATAACAGGTGTTTTATGGAATTTCTTTATATTAAGGAATATTTACATATTTCCTTAGATTATATAATCAAGTTTTTGTAAAATATGGTAAGTTATTGTAATATAAAAATAACACAATCATGTTATATAACGATTTTTACTATTAAACTGGCTTAGCCATACCACAGTGTAACCCTTATTAAATGTTATTCATAGTTGACATTTAAAAAATAGATAAATTTATTATAGGATTGAACATTACTCTCCTATATAACTACAGGATTTCATGCAGTTTTTGGTTATTAATCTTTGATTGGTAATAATGTGGTTTGATTCATTCTAAGACATTGAGCTTTAATGGAAGTGTTGGAAAAGTTATTGGGATTTTTTTACAAAAGTTCTTGTCGTTTTTTACGCTTGAAGCGTTTAAGATCTACTACACATGAAAAATATTAATTTGTTCTGTTATAGCATATATAAAATAAGTAATTAGTATATTAAATAAGATATTCCATAAATTTACTTATAAATTACGTATAGTAAATTGTAGCTCATTTTTGTAATATATTGATCATAACAAGTCGTACAAAGCCATTTATTTTCTCTAACCTAACAGAGCTTCAAAGCAGGTTTGGCTCTGCTAGTCAACTCAACCTTTGTAATGCTATTACAGTTTGGACCTCAATTCAACCACTTTAATCCCTTGGGGTTGGGAAGTGCTATAATTTTGCAATCTACCTTAATGGTTTGGATCTTTTTTACCATGCTTATGTTCTGGATTGAACTATAAATATAAAGATTTTGTGACATCATTAAAAACATTGAAATCACAAACGGCAGTGCAATGTATAGTGAAGGAAGCGTTTAGTTGCAAAATCCAAATAAAATGGCCACCCGAGTAAAACATATGCCTCGTGTCATATTTATTTTTTAACTGAAAGCAATAACAGTGAATTGTTTGTGACCTGAATTAGTTTGTTAGTAATTAAGAATATTTTGTAAAAGTATTTTATTTCCAAACATTTTATGTATGATATAAGAATAAACTTATTAAAGTCGTATAAAACTATAACTGGCGTAATTGTTCCGTGATAATCATAAAAATAGTTTAAATTTTTTCAATCAAATGAAAAGCTGACATTTACTGTATAAACACATTCTAGTACTAGAAGCTTCAAAATACTTTATATTAATATACTATATACCTAATAGTATATGGATAACTTACACATAGTCAGCATGTCACATCTTAAATAATCTTCTTTGCAGTAAATTTTACATATTATCCTGCAATATTTCAGTGATAAAAATAATTCGTTTCGACTCAGATTTTATATTTTAGTATACCATAAAACTACATTGTTTTACATTTCTTTTAAGAAGCTAAATGTTGTTTATAATGTAAATATTACGCATACATATTGCTTTACAGTTAGTTTTAAAATAGTTTATGAATAAGTAAAAATTAATGTTTTTGTTAGAGCAAGATCATCACAATATGGGGTCTGAAAACTTACAATTTATCTTTAAAAACTTGTAGGCTTAATTTATACGTTGATTATTTTATGAACAAATAAAACGTCACAAAAAAAATATTACAATATAAGCACAAAATGCACAAATATATTACAATACAAGTTCAAAACGCACAAATATTATGGTGATCGATTTCGGTGAACCACGCTCTCCTTCCTCAGACCAGAGGATTCTTTTGTGAATCCATCTGGTCTGAGGAAGGTAAGCGTTCACCAAAATCGATCACCATAATATTTGTGTATTTTGTACTTGTATTGTAATATATTTGTGCATTTTGTGCTTATATTGTAATAAATTTTGTGTTGTGTAACGTTTTATTTGTACTAATATGTACCAACATGTATTACGCTACCAACAAAACTATTTATTTCATGAAGTATTTAATTTATTTAAATATATAAAGATACGTTACAAAGTACATTTTATCAACTTACAATAATTTTAAATAACGTAATTCATCTTGGATGTAATGGTAGTTCTAGGTACAGGATAGTACTTGAACTGATATACCAACTATTCAGACCGTAGTGAGAATATTAGGAACATTTGCTTTGAATATATTAGGGAAGGAATCGCTAAATACCTCTATTGAGTGTCAAGCTCACTTTGGTTTTTTATATTTGTATAGTATATAAGGTATTTGTAAATTATTCCACCATATACACAAAGACAATATTAAAGGTTGTAAGTGGTTGAAATACTTTTTTTATTAAACGATAAGTTTCTAAAACCAACTTATTGTGTATGGCATCTACATACAAGAGTTAGTTTAACTCATTTGTATGCTAAACTAAAGGGACTGAATGTATAATATATATAAGGGTGTTCAGCCAGGCGCCCAGTTGAGTGCTCCAAGGAATTTAGTTCTAGATTTCACGCAACTGTCATCATGACTAGCAAAGAGCCTGCCCCACTAACACACACAACGTGTACCACCCTCACTGTCCCTGTCCCGCAAACTGTACAAAGTACATAACTCCTTCTTTTATAGTAAACTTTAGCATAGTTTATTCCATAATAAACGTATATAGCATAGTTTTATTCGTATTAATTCATTTGGATATCTGTGCACTACATTTGCTATGTATTGTACGAACCACACACACTGGAGGTTCGGACTTGCTGAACCCTGATTATCATTAGGGTTGTTATAACGGTACCATTACTCGCAAGTGAATTGGTGTTTAATATGAAATTTCCATCCTCCTATATAAAACGAAAGCAGCTATTATTAGGCTTGGGAATATTTTCTCTGTGGATTTGTATTTGCATAATTCCCTGCCTGACAGCTATTTCCTTTATCTTTCGTTATCCATTTTTATGCACTTTCCTGGAATACAAGCTGAGATAAAATCAAATTTTACTCATGTAATTCCATTTTTTGTTTATTACTTTCTATACTTTACCATAGTGGATAAATTACATTATTAATAATGTAGGAACTAATATCTATTAGTTTTGTAGAATTTCTAAGAAAAATAATGTGTTTCCTTTTTCATAGTTATTTGTTTACTTAAAATAATGTAACCAATAGTTCAATAGTACAATGAAAAGTATAACTTTCTGTACTAAAAGTTAAAATACGCAACATCCAAACAAACGATTTTAAATTAGGTTAACGTTGAATTTACTATACTAATCTTGATTGTATAAAACCTCAAATAAGGTGTTACAATATAAAATAATAAAAGTTGAATTAAATTGACATATAAATCTAAGTTGAAACTTAAGTCATAAAAAATTTTGTATAAACACTCTTGTAACAAATACTTGCACATAGTTTGTTTTATTTCTTTCATTTTGAAAACAGGTTTAAAGTGATTTTTAAAATTAAAAAAAATCACTAAAGCCAGTGCCGAGTCATTGATTAATCAAACTTTGCTAAAAAGAACAGATGAAAACCTGCTCGATGATCCATTCCATAATATCGATTGTCATCTCCATGTCGTCAACTCGTGTCCTAGGGAGTTCGATAACAATTATTTTAATTTATCTTTGTAATTAAAGTTAGTTTTCATATAAGATAAAAAAGTGCTGAAAAATTAGATTATTATATAACTGCATTGTTAGAGTTTACTATATATGGAGGAGTTAAGTACTTTGTACAATTTGTGGGGCAGGGAAAGTGAGGGTGGTACACGTTGTGTGTGTTAGTGTATTCCAATTCATTTTTAAATTAAAACTATATAATTTAAAAAGGAATTGGAATCTATCAGATTAATAGTGAACATTTTAACATTTTTTTCTCTCTCTCTTTCTCTTCTCTAAGCGCTCAGACAACGAGAGAGAGAGAGATAGAGAGAGAGAGAGAGAGAGAGAGAGAGAGAGAGAGAGAGAGAGAGAGAGAGAGAGAGAGAGAGAGAGAGAGAGAGAGAGAGAGAGAGAGAGAGAGAGAGAGAGAGAGAGAGAGAGAGAGAGAGAGAGAGAGAGAGAGAGAGAGAGAGGGGGGGGAGGGGAATAGGGAGAGGGAGTGAGAGAGATCACTGGAAAATCCTGTGAAAATCGAACATAAACTATTTTAACCGAAAAGAAGACCAAGTTTCACGGGACTCATAAGAATGGGAAGTCTTCTTGTTTCTAAGCCAGAGGTACAAGTTAACATGATAAATATCGTGTTTGTTCATGATTAAAAAAGGAAGAATACAGTTGTTGAAACATTGTTGGTATAAAACAGAATTGCATGTGAGTTTGTATTATTGAGCTTTTAGAATGAATTGTGTTTATTAAATATCTTATAATTTTCCAAAAAAGTAAATTAATATCAACACTCAAAATATAAGCAATAAAATATCTATATTAAAAGACTTTAATAGAAAATATAATGTTGCATGTTTGTAGTTTCAAATGTTTTATTGCAAATAACTTTTTTTATAAAACTGTTTTCTGATGTTAGATTGAGGAACTAGTATTCTAGTTCCTCAATCTAGTAGGTAAATAAATAAATAATTTTATTTATTCGGTTAGTAGTAAATAAAATTAAATATTTATATATTTCATTAGATATATTTCTCTGTCTGTTTCAAAAATTCAATATGTTCAGTATCATGGAGTCTCAAGCATTTTTTACATGAAGACTGCAACGTAGATAAAACATATAAAACTAAATGAGATAAAATAAATAAAAAATGGGAAGCTGGAAACTTGAAGATAAGGCAGTATAAAGTAGAATCTTGCCAAGATACCGCAGGTGATTCCGTAGTTGGTAGCGTAGTTGGTTAAATATCAGCTTCGTAAGCTATTAGTTATATCCTAATCAGAGTCATAAACAATTTGAAAAGGGATCAGCTGATAACTGCCGGCTGTTCATTTTTTATTAGGGTATTAATTAATTACACTTTCTAAGGAATAGTCGGTCTTAGTTTCTAACAATAACTACATTCGCTCACCAACGCTAGATACACTCATTCAAAACCCATATTCACCCATATCTTGATGATTGGTGTCCTACGAATAAAATAAATAAATAAAAATAGTTTACCATCTTGTTAGATCACCACGCTTATTAGAACGGCAAATACCCTCAATCGGCCTATAAAGAAACTGATATAGCTACAAGAACAAAATGTGTGCCAGAAACAGTTGTTATTCAAATCAACCCTATGACCTCAAGTGACATACCAAAAATTAAATTCGGATACTTAGCAAATTGGTTATTATTATTGTTTTAAACGATGGCTTATACATGAGTGATTCGAAATCTAAGAGCTACAACCACTCACAATAGCAGTCTAATGAGAGAGTTGGATTCGGTTTATTAGCGAGGAGATAAAATGCTTAAAATACTAAACGTTACGGTTAGTGAAACAACGTTTTATTGCAAGTAATGGAAAAATTAATTAGGTCAGCGTTGACAGTATTCACTTTTCAACTTAATGGTAATTTATACATACTGCTGCAACATTTTCGCAAGAGATAGTAAATTTGCTTCAAACTGACTTAATTTACCTATTTTCTTTAAAATTAACAGTATGACATGGTATTTTGATAATTTATGGCTATAAAGGCAATGATATACCTTTTCGTATAGGTTTTTTAATCCCCGTAATAATATCACATTGAGTATAAGTTACAATTCGACAAACATATTTCTTTAAAATTCTAAGGTTATTTTCAGAGCACATCTACAATGGAGATTCCTGAGAAAGAAGGCATATTGGGAATGGATGAAGTTTAATATAACCAAAGGACAATCTAGAAGACTAAGGTGATCTTATGATAAGAAAATATGAATAAAACAAAATTAAATTAATAACGTATAATTCATTTTCTCCAGGACATTTTAAATGAACATACGAATATCACAGTCCTTAATAAATGGCGTTAAAACATTTGTTTTAGCGTACAGTACGCTTTTTGCCATATTGATTCTTAAAATATACACTCATATGACCCTCATGTCCACCCAGATCTCTACGAAAGGTGTCTTAATAAATAATAATGCTAATTGATATTATTGGCAAAGACTTCATGATTAATTATTAATATTATTATCCTTACTACTTTATGAAGGATCCTCATTTTAATATGAAATGTATTTTAAAACCTGTTTCAATCTATGAGCCATTTTTTTACATTTGTTTAAAGTTAAATTTTATTATGCTCTAATATATGGAATAATAGAAAAAGAAGAATATACAAACATTCAAAGTCGTAGCTGGACATTTGATTTTATCACCACCCTAAAAATAACATGCTCGAAGTGAAACACTGTCGTAGGTTCTAATAGGGGTTCAAAGCACGTTGGCCCTGGTAATAGACAACTCATCTGTTACAATAACATTAGGGTTAGGACCTTCCACCCTATAACTGTTGACGGGTAGTAAAGCAACATTATCAAACGTTACAGGGTAGTTTTGGTTTTACTGTACAAACAATATTTCTTTTAATCTATATAGCAAATATAAACAGTATAATACTAGATTAGTATACTGATATCAACTGAGTAAAAAAATTATTACTATTTTAGTTTAAAATATTAATATTTTTAGTTTTATCTTATAATCATGTTAGTTTAAAGCCATAATTTGGCTGGCTAGGACAAAATAACTCCAGAATACGTTAGTCCAGCTTAATAACAACCGTTTTTACGGAGAACATTTGTAACTGAAAGATGTAAGTGAAGTGATACAATTATAATTTTGTATCTGCAACGTACTTTCCTAACCTTAAAATGTAAAAAGTGTTTTACAGCCTTAATCATTATACAACTGTTCTGAAAAACAAACGCCATTACAAAAGTTAGTTATATTAATTACTAGCTAATACGTCCACAGTTTGCTGTAGCTTCATTTTTAATTTATCTGAAATAAATTAACTTATTATTCTTTTCAAAATACAACAATTGTTCATATTAATAAACTTAATTACTGTGATTTGGAAATAATATGCACATAAATCAGTTGGTCACAATAGCACATATTCAGCAAATGAGTATATTATAGAAAGGGATACAAATTTCAAATTTCTGATTGGTAAAAAACTAGCTATAAAAAGTGAGACTCGAAATTTGAGTGCAAGGAAATTAATTAAAAACAACTGAAATAACATGTATGTCTTATGCATTATTTAGTTAAAACATATATTATAGGTACAGTGAATGAGAATTAAATATTGTACTGAGCTACTTGTTTCTACGTTACTATAAATTATCAGAACGTTATACGTTATTTAGAGCTACGTTACTAAAATAAAACACGTATATATTTAAAGATTAATTTAATATATTGTTCATTTGATTATGAGACAGTATTTCATTAATATTGTTGTGCTCGGTAAAAAATAAATATTCTATAGTTTTAATAGTTTTAATCCTCTTCACAACAAATACAATGGAACTCAAGTGATTGTTGAGTTAAATACAGTATGGGCAACCATAACACTCAACAGGATTCTAAACGTCATTAGTAAAACAGACTTGTTGATTTTTGAAATTTAATCTTTGTTATTGTGTTTGGCCCTTCCATGTAACAATATTTTTACTTAGCCTTCAGAGAATACTTTACTCGTGCAAATATTGAATTTATCAACCATTGAAACAATATTTCTTGCAAAACAAAGTCAATTACTGTATACAAAGTTAAGTTCTGAGTTTTTTTTAGGAATATTCCTGAAAATGTATTCTTAGGTGCTGATTACTGTAGATCCTAATGAATAATCTACTTTAATCTAAATTCTTATTCAAAACAGGTTTATATTGTACATTATTGAGATATTCTATGCAATAGTAAAAAAATCTATTACTCTAAACATAAAAAATCTAATGTTATGTACGGTTAAACAAAAAGAAAAAATTAGGTTAAGTCCGTTGTCATTTATAGAATATTTCACTAATTTTAAGAACTATCAGTACAATTTTCTTTAATATTACTATAAAATAAAAAAGAAAAACTCTTTTCGGAATAAATTACATATATAAACTATTTTATTGATAGTACTCTTTTTATTTCGATTTTATCTGTCTGTTTCATTGTTTTTGTTCAGTTATTGAAGACAGCATTGTTCACCTATGGATACAGAAAGAACCTTATTTTGTTGTTTATTCTCTTACTTATTTTTTAATTGGCGGATTAATTATTAATTTTTAGTTGGTACGTAATATTTCTATAGTTTTATCATCTTCTTTGAATCATAATATCTCTGTACGATTCTCCACGGATATTTTAGTAAATTACTTGTATATGCAATTATTTTACAATGTCATTAATGCCGCTTATATACAAAATATATGTATTTTGAAGTAATACTGATAATGTTCGGGAATTAATCTTCCACTCTTAAAGTCTAGGATGATGGTAGATTATGAGCTACTTACCAGATTTTATATCTTAATTTATATTTTTTCTCATGCAGAATGAGATCAAAATAAAAAAAGGAAAAATAAAAATAAGCTTATAAAAATGTCTAATTTATTGATCGGTAAAAAAAACTACGATAAGTATATCATTAATTAATGAAGGCAAGTGTAATGTATATGTTACATTTTACTTAGGAAAACATTTTATGTCTTACCTTTGATGATTATAAAGAATTAAAGAATTGTTTAGTCAAAGAGTAATACAGTATGATCAATATAATTAGCAGTGATATAAGTCCATCTACTTATTATAAATGATCATTACAAATAATTTAAATATAACTAGTTACAAAACGTTATACAGTGTTGAAACTAGTTTTCACCTTCCAAGGGACTGTGAAAAGCTGTAAAGTTAATGGACAGGAAATTGTGTCTCTCAACCGCTGTGGCCAGAGTGTCAGTCCCTTTTCTTCATAAACATAAATTTAAGGTTTTCCTCACAAAAGTCAAACTTTAGCTACTTATATTCCTGTAGAACGTAGATTAATACTCTTAAAATATTGAATATTGTATTGTGCTATCAAGTGACGTTTATAATTATATTTTCTTAAATGTTTATTACATTCTTTTTATAAACAGTGGTTTTATTGGCCGATTAACTATACATCTTAACTGTTAAAATTCATACACCACTTTACGTGCTGGCGTGGTGGATCAGTGGCTAGCCTTCGGACTGTGGAGGATAAGGGTGGTGACTCAGTGGCTAGCCTTCGGACTGTGGAGGACAAGGGTGGTGGCTCAGTGGCTAGCCTTCGGACTGTGGAGGACAAGGGTGGTGGCTCAGTGGCTAGCCTTCGGACTGTGGAGGACAAGGGTGGTGGCTCAGTGGCTAGCCTTCGGACTGTGGAGGACAAGGTTACAGGTTGGAATCCCCCAACTGAGCTGACGGTTGGTTCTTCAATCGTTGAATTAAGTGTACCCATAGGCCTGTAGGCCCATGGGTAAAGAGGTTAGTTCAGTTAAAATGAATTTATGTTAAAATTTACTATCCATATTTTTAAAAAAAATTGTGTTTTAAATGCTGTTTTGTTGCCTTAGAGCTATCAACAGTATTTACGTAATAAGTTATTTATGTTACTTTGGTGAAATGAGTGAATGAAATGTTGATGAGATAGAATTGAATTGTGTTAATTTCTGCTCATGCTTGTATACACAATAAACAATTAAAAAAAAATGAGAAAATCCTGAATTGATGTCCCTCCACAGATATAATACGGAAATAAATATTGCTAGTGAGAAATGTTATGTTGTTTTTATCCCGATGAGTGTTATGCCATTTAATGTTGATAAAAAGTTATCAACATTTACTTATTAATTTATTATTATTTATTAGGACTGTTTACAATTTTAACAGTGGTGGCATTGTAGTAGTGCCAAAGTGCTATAACCCAGCTCGGGGGAAAAGTGTCGAGGAAATTGTAGGTTCTATGCTTAGTCCTTTTAATACTGACACATCTTCTGCTTTATGGTTACCATCAACATAGACACTACTAAAGAATTCTGGGATGTCCATATTAGATGGTATTCAAGATTCGGATGTTTTTTGGGGCTTGTCAATTAGCTGAAAATCAGTCTAACTACGTTTTCTACGTAAAGCTGTAGGTTCCTTAATTTCCCTAGCTATTAGTCTATTAATAAATAGCTCTTTCTGAGTTGATAAATATGACTACACTCTTTCATATACACTCAACAAATTCACTTTACCATCATATTCTCCCATATGATCGGCGTCGTACTAATGAATAATAATAATTTAAAATATTCATGTATTAAAAGTGTTTTAATATTTCTATTAAGTCTTATTTGTGACCTAAGGGCCATATAATATACATACATTTGTATGTAATGTGTAGGCGCCATGCCACTAGCCCTGACAGCCATTTTGTTTATTACACAAACATAGACTGTTGTAATGGACGCCGATTGAACTGACATTACCAAGTGTTTGTACACTCCACAGTTACACGCTTCTGTAATAGACTTGTGTTGAGACAACTGGACGTATATTGGCTCTACACTGATAATATCGAGTGTCATATACTTACCAACTAGTCTATACAACATAGATGCAACAAATAAATTAAAACTATGAAGATTACAAATTTAACTTCTTTTAATATAATATTTATAAATTTATTATTTTTTTTTTTTAATTTAGGAAATCATAAAGTCATTATACGAATCAAAATGGAAGTCTGCAATCAATGCTCACCTAAAAATGCTCAAAATATACATATTTCTTTTAAAAATATAAGAAATCCAACCTGAATTTAGTACGACAGCGTAAAAGAGTAAGAATGCGGTTATTGGACAGATTTAAATTTTCCATATAACTAAATTACTATTTTTTTTGTAATCAATTTATGTCAGGAAACATGATAAGAAAACATACCTTAAAAATGCTTAACGTGTAGGGATTACAAGCACTCCCTGAAGCGTATCTGATATGGAATAATGGTGCTAGATTACGACGAATACATCCGACAATATTCATTTCATGGAGAGTTTATTTGTTGTGAGCCAATTTTTTTTTACAAATTTTAAGTTTTTGAATGTGAAGAATCTTATAACACTGTCTAACAAACTTCGGTCACGACACTCCGTTAGATATTGGTGACAAGCACGACGCTAGCGATCCTAGCGGCCAGCCAGCAGCGGTGATTATATCTGCAATGTTTACATGCAAAGCTAAACGTGTATGGGTAGGTGGGTGGGTCAATACCACTATGCGTGTATGGGTGTGTAGGCGGGTCAATACCACTGTACGTGTATGGGTGGGTGGTTGGGTTGATCCTGCCAGTAGTCATATGCTTGTCTCAAAGATTAAGCTATGCAAGTCTAAGTATAAGCCAAATTAAGAAGACAATGTGAGTCAGAATGGGTGTGTCTGTCAATAAAAAATCAGTAAGTAAGTGGGGTTTGTCGAAATGTGTCAGTGAATACTCCAGAATAGTGTGTCATACGTCAGGATTTGCATGGTTGAATTATTCGCAAAAATCTTAAAATCTTCCAATGGTAAACATACGTACTGTGGTAATGCAATTTAAAAATGTAAGTAAATGTTAAATGACTGCTGATTTATAATCCGTCAAAGCACATTTTCTACTTTTATTATTCCTCTTCTTTTCAAGGCAGAATGCAATGCATCGGAAATACAGCGTAGTTATGCTAGCTGGCCGCTTGGAGCATTAGCGTCGCGCTAGCTCCACAGCGCTGCAATGGAAGTGTCGTGATCGTATGTTGTAAGACTGTGCTGATAGTCTTGATTGTAGGTTATTCTATGATAACATTCCTATGAAAAAATGAGGTCAATTTTTCATAGGAATCTAAGTCTAGACATATAAATATTATTATTTCCTTTTGTATAATTGGCAACAGATCTATTATTAATGAGTAACACTTCATAACCTCTACAATAAATTATAAAAATACCTACAGTTAAATTATTTCACAGTTTAAACTAATTAACTACCGTATTTACTTGAACTACTCAGACATAAATTATTATATAGGACAAACAAAAGCCTCTAATGGTCCTACCATTTTGCAACTGTTGTACGTCATTTCAGTGTACAGAAGATTATGTCCACAAATTCCAACACCGTGTATAAAATGTCCCAAATCTCTCAAATTTAGTATGAGTATGTTTCATTAGTAATAATACAGCTAATGAAATGTTTTCATATAAATAAATAATTTATTTATTCATTCAAATGGACACAATAGTTTACAAAACATAAAATGTACAATGTATAACACCTTTATATTATATAATACTTACTAATAACAATTAAAAACTGGCTGACAGACAAAAAATAATTTAAAAGAAAAAAATATGGACCCAAGTCTAAATAACAGTTTGGGAGCTCTTATAATTTATATAAATCATTAGTATATTGAGTACAAGAGCAATTTTTGTAAACTGAAAAATATAAATTATCCTAAAAAAGGAAATCATATTTTGCTAGTATACTATGCGTTTAATCTTAAAACAAATACTATTATATAAAACAAATAACATTACAACTATAAACAGAATCAGATACTACCACAAAAATGAATAATATGCATACAAACAGACATTAACACAGTTTAACATTTTTGATTCTTGATCTTTACGATTAAATAATGAGTAAATTCTCAATATTTTCAAAATCCAACAACCATTTTCTAACATTTTTGAGTATTCATTTAATATTATCTATTGTTTTAATATTATTAGATGATTTATTAAATACTGCTACGAAGCTACTTTACCTGAAAATAATGTACGTAATAATTTTACCACTTTTGTTCAGGTTAAAAAGTCGGTAAACAATATAGGATATAGAGGGAAGAAGAGTATATAAATGTCGGAAGGAGTAAACGGAGCATGGGAACCAGCATGTGAGCTAGCTGCAAGGTGTCTACAAATTACGAGCTTTAAATCTTTGTAGCTTCTGTTAGTAGTGTCAATACATTAGGTTGGTTCCAAACGATTTTAATTCAGGTTTAATCTATTAACTATCCAAACCGGTTCTATACTTGATAAATATGGCACATACTTACCATAAAGCTAATGTAACAATGATGCAAAATATATTACACATTAAAAAATGTTAACATTAAAAAATACGTTTTAGCATTTTACATAGCGATTTTCAAAGTACGTAAGCCAATGTTAGGTACGTTATACGGGTGTTGTTCAACCAAAGTTATATAAAGTGTCCCCCACATAATCAAAAATAAGAAAGTAATTAGTTATCATAAGTTTTTATAAATGTAATAATTTTACTTCAAACACCTTCAAAACCATGTAAGCTTTCGAAAATAAAAGCTTGTTTTTGAAAGGCCTAAAGTCTGATTTATTATTTTACTATAAAATGTGTGTTTTTTCTTCAAATTATATTCCATTTCATACAATTAGAAGAGTTTTTTATTTAACCAATGTATTATATATACAAACAAATCCTACTAAGTCATATTGAATGTAAAGAGCAAATGACCATAAAGTGTTTATAGCCCAGTTACGAGATGCGTTTTATAGTGTGTGTGTTTCGATCAACAGTCTTGTGTGTAAACGTACTTTTTGAAAAATAACATTTAAATTGTACATTAAATTGGATATAGTTTACATTTTTAAAATGTTAAATGTACTGCACAACCAACCCTAATAAAAGAACTAAATTTTATAATAGATATACAACAACTAAAATCTTCTTCAAGTAATCTGTACACTTGTGTTTTTTATAGTTAAATTGTACATTTTTTAAGAAGTAAAACAGTATGAAATATTTACTGTACAAAGGTTAAGCATACATTCTGTTAAAAATAAAGTATATCTACAAATTGAATTTTTACAAATAATTCAATTCTACTTTAGTATTTTTATTAATCACTAAAATACTAGTATATTACTAATTACATTACTAAGTACATCGAATATTAATTGTGTACACGTTAAATAACAGATTGGAAATATTTTACTCTTCTTGTACACTGGGTCTTCAAATACTTAAAGCTACTACCACATACTAACGTAAACTCAACACATATGCACTTCCAACTTACGGTACTAATAATGACTCCAGCCGCTTAAGCTTACGAAATAGGATTATTCAAAGTATAAATGTATTCAATATTTATAAGCTGTCTCAATGTTTGGGGTTCAGTTTTTTATATTGCCTTTTTGTGGTTAGTTAGGTCAAAATTTTACCTGACATTCTTAGTAAGATATATTATTGAAAAGTTGAAATTTTATAAAAAATATATAAGAATATTTAAAAGTATTACCTAAAACTTAAGAACAAAACCTACACAAATTCGTTAATTTAAAATTTAACATGTTTAACATGTAAATATCTTTCAGAGGTAAACGTTTGTCATTGTTGTGGCCATATTTTGAAATTATGATTCCTACCGACAAACTAAAAAGATGTGCAAACCTCCTGAAAACCAATTTTAACACTGAACAATAATTTATTTTTAGCGATACAATAAAATTATAAGAGAAGCGTTAGGAACTGAGATTTACAGAAATTATTTTATTAGTTGCAAAATTTATATTATATCACTTGTTATATTTATCAAAAAATGGTACTAAATCATATTTAAATTACATGCTATATTAATATTTGCCTGTAGAAAATATATTTATTTTTAAAAAATCTATATATACTTGATGAAAATAAAATGGTTCATTAATACCAAAAATGTATTATTTATAGACTGAAGTGTATGTTTATAATTGAAAACAATAACACTTAAAGGATTGATCGAACTAGATGAAATACCTAAGTGAAACATTTAAAAATTAAATAGAACAAAATTACGATGTAGAAGAATCTTTTTTTAAATTTTTTTGTGTTTAAATATCTTAGTATGCATTATTGTGTTTCACCGAGTAAGAATCCATTGTTGTGTATTGCATATAAATTACAAGCTCGTCCAGTAGATGTTTACATAAATTAGCCATAACAGAAGTTGGGCCGTTGCAAGTTTCAACAAGCCTGGGAATACATTTCCTCCCTATGGCATTACTGGCCAGACCCTCCCCTTCACCAGGGTTTAATACATTTTACATCTCTACTTATGTGAGGGGTAAATGAGTGGATGAGAGTAGATGAACGAGTGTAGCCATTGTTAAAAACTTAGGTCGAATGTTCCTCAGAAAGAGCTATTTATTAATAGCCCAATAGGTATGGCAACTAGGGACAGACAACTTTACGTGGTATCCGAACCATGTAGAGTTGGTCTGATTTACAGTTAAGAGTCTGATACTCAGTTCTCTTACCTACACAACATCTGAAATTTGACTACCATCCAACATGGACACACCAAAGTTCCCTAGTAGTGTCCAGACCGATAGCAACCATTGATCGGACGGGGCACGAGAATAAGGAGGACCGAGTATAGAACCTATCACCTAAAATCTCCACAATAGTTTGTCCCTTAAGCTGGTTACAACACTGTGCAATCAATGTGATAAATAATATTTCACACATACCCTCCTTTCCCTAGAAACACTATGGTATTGACTAATTTGCCCAACCACATGTTTACTTTGGTAAAGTTACATCAAGGAGACAGCTGGATTACCATTTAGCAGCACACACCCTCTTTCCCCTACAGGCACTGTGGTATTGACCAACCTGCCCATCTACAATTGTACATTGGTAAGTTACATCAAGGAGCAGCTGATTTACCATTTAGCACATACCCTCCCTCCCCTACAGGCACTGTGGTATTGACTAACCTGCCCATCCACATGTGTACATTGGTAAGTTACATCAAGGAGACAGCTGGATTACCATTTAGCAGCACACACCCTCCCTCCCCTACAGGCACTGTGGTATTGACTAACCTGCCCATCCACATGTGTACATTGGTAAGTTACATCAAGGAGACAGCTGGATTACCATTTAGCAGCACACACCCTCCCTCCCCTACAGGCACTGTGGTATTGACTAACCTGCCCATCCACATGTGTACATTGGTAAAGGCACATCAAAGAGATAGCTGATGTACCATTTACCACATACACTGCACATGTGGTAAATGGTGGTATGGTACGAATTATTTAATATAATATATTAAATAATTCGTAAACATTGTGAGCCTCAATGATTTTTGCAGAGCACAACGGTTGTAACATTATTAGTATATATGTAATTTCATTAAAATAAAATTTTGTGTTATGGTTTATAAAAACATGTGCTAAATGTTACAGATTTTTTCATTAATTGCTTCAATAAACAATAAGCTGTACCTATCGATCTATAAACGCCTTTATTACCACATATAAAAACAAACAGTATAGGTCTATATTTATAAACAAAAGATATTAACGTACTTTTAATGCAAAATAAAAACATTTACTCGATATTTAAATGAAGTAAACCTCACTTCTTATATAACAATAATTATTTACTAGCTTAACTTTCTTAAGATATTTTCCATATAAAATATTTGTATTGAATTATTAAACTACAGAAACATTATTTTGCCAGCCGGTTTAAATGTTGGAGAAGAAAAAATTACAGTTTAATTGGACAGCTAACATTTAAATTAACATAACATTTAATTTAATTGAAATAATCAATACTTTCCTAAAACCGAAATACATAATAACAAGTTTGATAAAACTACTTAAGCGTTAAGATTTAGTTTTAGTGGAAATATAAAAATCTATGGTATACTTTTTTGGTGGAGGTGCAATATTAGCAGCAAAATATTTTAAAAAGCCTATACTAATTGAGGACTATTATAGTATTTTACTAAATTTATACTATGTAATTATATGGCAATTTAAGAGTATTAGATATAATAAAAACATATTATTTTATTTAGAATACGAATATTTAGTTATAAACATATTTGATACAATTTCTCAAAGGTCCTTGTAATAGCATACTATTCTGTTTTGCATTTTATAAAGTTATATACTGCAGTAATAAATAAAACAAATGAGAATTGTACAATTTGATTGCAAAACATAAAAACAATTTCCACGCAAATAGTGGGATGATAATAGTGATTGCGTGAGGTGTAAAACCTCTGGGGAACTATAAGGTAAGAGACAGTGAAACTTTATCAAATTTATCTTTGCCTACATTTCAAGTGAAAATTACTGACAGTAATTTTTTTTACTGTATCCTACTTCAGTTCGATACTTAAATATTATTGTACCCATAAAATAATTTTATTTTTGAGTGTAGTTATAAATTAAAACTCTAAATTACAAAGAATCCATAAGCTCTATTTAATTTTACATAATATAGTGTCATAGGCTTGGACAGGATTATATGTCCTGTAATTATAGTGTACTGCTGTAACCCATTCTTAGGAGGTAGGTGATGTGAAGATTGTATCTGATAGGATCTAGTCTCAATCCTTAAAATACCGGCACAACTTAAGTCGAACCACTGAAGAAGTACGAGTATAAGGCACTCGTTGGGAGATGTCCAGGGTGTTAAGCCAGCGGTTTAAGGAGTCAGGACTTTGTCCCTGAGTTAGAGATAGCACAGGATCGAATCCTGGCCTGAACTGTTAGGTTTAATCAGTAATGATCACATTGTAGTGTACTGGTTTCCACCCTTACCCTGTCTGATAAATTTTCCACAGATGCATAGTCTATGAATTTCAGCTACCATTTATTAATTTTTAAAATGTAAAAGGTATGATATATATATATATATATATATATATATATATATATATCATACCTATTACATTTATATATATATATATATATATATATATATATATATATTTAAAATAAAATCACAGTCATGTGATATATAAATAAAAAGTGGTATCCTGTAATAAAGCTAAATCCAATCCATCGAGATCTTTAAAACCTGCATCACTGATTCAATTTATGCTAGCTAATTCCTCAGTAAAAGAGCGCAGAGGGCACTCTGTAACTATGTAATCCATAGTTTGGAGAGACTCCCCACAACCATATGACTGTTCTAGTATCAATCTCCATTTATATATCCACTACATAACGATTACATTTACATCTGCCCACGTCAGTTCGAGAGTGATTTAACACCGTCAATTCCATACGAGGGAGTTTCATCCCACCTACAGATACTGACGGATCGTTAATAATGAACTTTTTCCGTCCATAAAAACTTTTCCACGCTACGGCCCAGCTAGTATTGGGCGAGAATTTTGATCTGCTCAACTAAGAAGCAAGACGTAGAGGTGGGTTTCGAAACATAAGCGACCGTTCTGACGTGGAGATCCTGTGTAAAGGGGAGGGGGAGGGGTGCGGGTTATTCAAGATCTTATTACATTCTTTAAGTAGTGCCTCCTGACGTCTTATCTCTGGAGGAGCTATATTGCACAGCACTGGGAGCCATGGAAGTGAGGTTGTCATGAGAGTGCCACTAATAGTTCTCTCATGACCGTATTAAGTTGGACACCAATCTATTGATGTAACGCAAATATAAGGCTAATAATACCTAGTTATTTCTAAAGTTCGATCAACCTTAAGCAGCAAGAAATACTTCACTCACTCAACCAACTGTATCCATCCATCCACAACACCACATTTCAAATGAATAGGATTAAAAAACATGTTTATAAATGTTAAGTGCAGTAAATGTATAGAAGTAAATTTTGAAGTTGTTTCTATTTTAAATGGAAGTTTAGTGAAGTTACATGCAAACCACTAAACGTTATATAAATGCAAGAACATAATTCAATAAAATACTAAGAACAATTTCATAGTAAATATTGGTTTTGAAACGATAAATCGTACGAGGTCTTAAACATATAAAGAATGTACACAAAAACACATTGACAAGTGATTTATGTAGGACAACGGCTTAACAATGTTGTTTGTTTAGGACAACGGCTTAACAATGTTGTTTGTGTAGAACAATGTTGTTTGATGAAATTATTTGAAGACATATAACATATAAGGAATATTAGGGTTTGATACATGAACGTAAAGGCAAATGACGTCACGTTGCTTAGTATTCCTCACAGACTACATGACACAAACCACAGTATTGGACTGAAGGGGGAACTCCTTTGACGTCCAGTCAAATGAACTTCAGAGTCCCTTCCTGATGGAAATAGTCCAGATGGTCTCTACCAAGCAGTTTAACTGCTATAGTCTCTAGTAGTTTAACTATGTTTGACATTAACACTGCTAGTTAAACTATACTATTTTATACTACTGTTCACTGGCTTTTTCATTAGTAAAAATTATATATAAAATAATATTTAAAAATTAGTAGAAAATAAGCAGTGCCTCATTTTTACTTCCGTACTATGGGATCTGAATAGTTGTTTTAATATTAGATACCGTTGATAGCACTAGAGTTGGATATGAATAAATCCAAGCCAAATACCTCCCAGAACTATACTCAATAACTTCTCAACGTTTCATGAGTGTAGTAATTCATAAAATATAAGCACACATAAATTAAATTTTATTATTTTAGCTAAGAGATGTACAATATACACATTTACAACTATACAGGAAAATATATACTCAAACACCAGGTAATAAGTGGAAGAAATATAAAAACTGTTCACCATTATAGTCCTATAATATGTTAATTTAATTTTCTACTCACTAATAGGATCCCAATGTGTGTAGATAAAATGTTGTTGGGTACAAACTTGTGAATGTATCTCAGACATATTCAACTACTTTGTTCGATCACGTAAGGTATTGTAACCTCTCTACTACTTGATGAGTTACATTAGAGTAAGATTTTTATTAATTAGTTGTTCTTACTCAAATTAAATTTATTTAGATATCTCAGGGTCGTTTTATTTTTATGGGTAAATCGGTGAGGCTGTAAATTACAATAAATAAGACTCTAGATTGAAAAAGCTAATTTATTAAATTTTTAAATTTATATATGAATTTTAATAGTACAAAAATGAAAGTTATTTACTTGATACTGATTTCTAGAAAAATGATTAAACTAATTTACAAACTAAAACTTATCTTAGTTTTTCATCTGATGTTGAAGCTCCACGTGGTCTTGAGTTTCAATTAAAACTGTAATGACTGTTCCGAATTGGACATCGTATACTTATTTACTTTAAATCTTAATATTGACTTAAAAATGTAAATTAAAATATGTTCGATAAAAACATTTAAACTAATTATTCGGGTTTGAGGTCAAGCGACCACCCGCGGTGACTTGTGCACTCGGCCCTAGCCTGAATTGAAGTGAAAGAGTGGTGGGCGAGGCTAGCGTCTCTTCCCTTGTCTGTCCGTTAGAAACTAGGGCTTTGGGTTCAGGGCAAGACTTCCGGTCTGTCCATGTGCTCTTGATTGGTGCTGCCTCTAGTGGTCCTTTTTGTCAACTAACAATATCTTTTATTTATCTTGGGCTCGACTGTCCCTTTGTGACATATTGACTCCCAGACACAAAACGATAGCTGTCTCCAATGCAATGTTTGGAATGTTGTTTACTCAGGTGTCTCGGAAGACTACCATTGAATAAATCTGCCTACCCAATTCTCTATATTTGTTGGCTATTAATTTGCTATAATTTCCGAATTTATTTAAATATTCTGTATTTTTTTTAATTAAATACACCTATTTCCTCATTTAAATAATTTGTATTTTATTAAATTTAATTAATTTAATCGTCAATTAGGTGGACCTGTTACAGTATTTCTACAACATATAACAACAATTAGAATGAAATGAACATATATTTTACTAATAAACAACAAAATTATACTAATTGATCGGCTATCATTTAACCTTTACTACTTCTGAGCATGATACTTGACCGTTGGGTGGGAGAAAATATTGTTCGATTTAGAGCTTCAAAGGTGAATTGAAAAATCCTATAATGTAATATGTTTCATCGAAACCAGAGCCTCTAATGTTAAGGTGGGTGCGATGATTGTACTTACTGATAATTAATTATATTTGCTGTGGTAATTAGGAGTAATCCATAGTTTGTACATTAGTAAAAGTAGCCAAATGGCTTCAAGATTAGCTAAAGTAATTATTGTTGAATAACATTATTGAATTATGTATACTATCTTGAAAAATAAATATAATTTATATGTTTTAACATTATTGAATTATGTATACTATCTTGAAAAATAAATATAATTTATATGTTTTAATTATTGAATAATAGCAATTTGTGAGATAATGGGTGATTTGTACAACATCGTATGCCATTTTAACATATTGTGATTTTATAATAAATATTTTCTCCCTGTACAGAACGTATGAATTGGGATTTGGACGATTGTTATTCCATCCAGGTTTCTTCCAGATTGCCCCTTTAGGCGCTCGTAGATTGCTGCTGCGTATCATGTTTGTTTATGTTCGTTATTTAACTTTATTTAGTAGTTGATAACACTATTTTTATCAAAATAACATTCCATAACAAATAAAGTATAGTTTAAAATATATACGTGTGAAGGAAACCACTAAATTAATTATCACATTTTGAATGTAAATACTTAGAAAGTTCGTTATAAACAATATTCTTTAAAAAATGATTATAAAAACCTCAATGTCCAAATTTAAATTTCCAGAAAGTTGCTTGTTTATTTTTTACTAAAAGTATAATGAAATAAATTCAAAATAAATGTTTTACAAAAATAATATATTACAGAATGTAATCAGAAAGATATAAATAAAAACAAATTAGCTATAAATACGGTCATGCAAAATAAAAAAAAAAACCTGTTGCGTATGCGCCATCATTGTATTTTGAACTAACAAACACCCAAGAAAATTTGTGTTTTTTTCATAATGTTTAAAGAATAATTCAACTGAGATTGTTGAAAATTAAAAAGTAAGTACATGGACAGTTACACTTTTATTTGAAAAAAAAAATACAAAAAATAGATCAAGACGTTCACAATAGATAAAATTATTTGATGAATAACATTATATATACAATGCATATTTTATTTACCTATATGGTAGTGAAAAACAATATTTCACCAGGAAATACTAACTAAAATAAATTAAAATTTGAACCTTTCTTCCTGCTACATGTTTTATTCCAACGAAGAAATATTTAAATTTACAAAAGTACATTACATTATCACATTTAAAGAAAACATCACAGTTCTACATGCCAATGATATATGTCATTTAACCATTTCTTAAGTGAAAGTCATTTTCTAGCTTTCTATTTGCAGCATTAAATTATTAATAAGGTCAGTAAATTAATATTGTGAACTACTTGAATAATACACTTGTATGACCTGTGTGAGCAATACGTTTTTTTATATCAAGGTATATTAGTTCCACTTCTATAATTGTATACACCTCTCATAGTTGCTATATATTTATGTAGCATCTTTCGTAATAAAATAACTTGGATGAAATATTATTGACCAAGCAGGACACTGCTGTTATTTTGTGATATTAATTGAAAGTTTATCATAAAGAATATAAATAAGAATTAAAATAAATAGTTTACTATCTGAAAAAAATTTGTATTAGATTTACTAGCAATATATATATATATATATATATATATATATATATATATATATATATATACTGTGTAGACATGCTTCGATAGAGTATATTTAAAATGTGCTTATTATTTTGTAAAATAAACATATGATCATTCAAATTAAAATGTACAATATAAATTGATATTTTTAGTAAATAAAGACATTCAGAATTGAAATACTAAAAGACAATTGTACATTAAAATGGCCTAACTATATCCTAACACAAAAGCAATTTGCAGTAGGGTCATTTTAGCAAAGTTTGTTAGGTTGATAGTTTTCCTTTAACAACAGCGGAAATGTGTTCTACACTAGTAACAGCCAAACTTGTGTAACTGCTAATCTATGGAACAGTTTTATGGAGCAAGATAAATGTTGAACACAAATGAACTGCAGTAAACAGCAATATTTATGTTAGACCGATATCCCGTTGTCATGTGATTTGAAAATGTAGTGGGATGAGTTGTTTTAGACTGTCCCTTCAAACGGCATCATAAAACGAGGTGACTTAGGAATGATGCTTAATGAAATGACAATACATTTTGAATATGTTCATTATACCAGCCGGCCATTTTGGAATGGTCACCATAAAGTAATTTTAAAAGTCATGCAGGTTACACTGTCATTTTATATCGTAAAATGTTTACTAATGACAAGTTTGAATAAGTGTTGAAACTTTATGTAAAAATTATTTAAGTAATCATCGTTTAATATTAGTAAATGAAGTATATGATTTCTAACCGATTAGAGATATTTTTTTGTAAAGAAGCCATTAAATGGTTTGGTTATGGTCAGCAATTTAGGCAGTTATCTAACTTAACATCTAAACGATCTCATTATGACAGTAGCTACTTTACGAGTAAAAAAATTATAATATTTCTTTCTTTACCTCAAGCTTTGAACCAAATGAAAGTAAATTACATAGTAATATTTTTGGGGGAAAATTATATGAATTAAATTCCCAAATTAAAATATAATGCGATCTATTAAGTGTTTATTATAACAAGCGTCAAATATTTTAAAAAAATATTTGCTTTCAACTGTTTGGGTAAACATTTAGTATATAATCCACCTTTTGGTGAACCAATTTTAAGTTTTTAATCCAGATATATTTATTATTTCTGTCATACTTTCTTAACCCAGAAAGAAGATTAATAATTTTTATTTTTAGTAGGCTTTTATGCATTTTTCTGGATTTTCTCACGATTGTTGGTAATATTTGCCTTAAATTATGCAAAAGTAAGTTGAACAACTATCTAGTTTTAAAGTCATACTATGACAGGAGATCACTTTTATTTTATAATATATATTGCATGACTTTTGGATCTTAATCAAAATATACCACAGCTTAAAAAAAATTACTAAATCATAGCTGACAAAAAACCACATATATACCTATACGGTAGAGTTCCTACCAACATACTAAACTATGTAATTTCTAAAACCTTATCTTACAACAAAGTGAAAGACACTGAGCTGTATTTGGTACAAGTATATTATTTATATTTATAAATCCTACATTTTTATATTTATAAATCGAATATATATTATTCAATCAGCAAACTCATTCAAAGTATAAATGACAAAAGAGTCCAAACTTACGGTGGTAGGAACTCTTAATGAAACAAATTAAAGATTTTAGAACCACTCATTTTGACCGAAATTCTGGCCCCAGAGCAATATAATTATCTACATTAATGACTATCGTTTTATTGTGAATGGTTTCTTCGAAGAGGCTACAAAACCTCTCCGAAATGTCTATCTTATAGAACTATCTTCTAGAGAAAATAGTTCTCTAGTTATATACGAGGACAGGTCCTAGTTATAAGGTCGCAGAAGACATTCTAAAAGTAACAAAATAAAAACGAAACAAGAAACAGGTGAATCAAACCAAGAACACATTTGCATTATCTAAGGCGCAAATATAAGTTTATAATAATACATAAATTTCAAGATACACTTTTTGGGAAATGCAATCCGTATACACAATACATTACATAAGTGATTTAATATTTTAGTTATTATAAATCTACCATCAATATTATTAATCAACAACACAAAACTAAGTTTAGGTAAACAATTACCCTGATAAAATACTAGTTTTGGAGAGAAAATATGGTAGTGAAATTTTCCCAAAAGAAAAAAGTCAAATCTTAAAATAATTCTGATAAACGAACTAACTACCAAATTTACTACTAGACCAATTATTACAATACATTACAACCACAATACAAGAAAAACATTTTGTATTTATTTTTCGTGAAATGCTTTGTTTCATTTTAAGCAATGTACACAAGATATGCAATGTTTTTTGAAATGTTGATATCCAAATGTTTTCATACACAATCACTCCCTAATCAGTAACATTCTTAGGGTAGTAAATATGAGGCAACACTTTCAATTTTTATTTATTAGACAAAATAATAATTGTTATAATTATTATATTGCTAGCCTAGTGGTTAGCACGTCTGCTTCATATGCAGATGGTCACGGGTTCAAATCCCGGGAGGTCCACTTAAATTTGCCATAGAGGACCTCAACATCGTTTGAACATCATGTTCAAAGTGCCACTGGCGTAGAAAGTAAAGGGAAAAAGAAATGTATTTATATTTTTAATATAGGTCTTAGTAATATATATGAAAGATTAGTAATCAAACGATTCCGTTTCACTCTAATGGATTTATTTCAATGTACATAAATAATCAGTTCACCATCGAGTCTATCACTATTAAATTCATAACAATTAATAGTGGTTAAACGAAAAACTGAATTAAAAATCGTATTCAATATGGATTAGTTCAGTTATTATTGCACAAATCTGTGATAGATACGTGTAACTGTGGTTTGAACAAAATCAGATTTGTATTGGTTCAAGTGCAAGCATTTTGATGAAGTATTCTGTATTTGCTTTTATTGAGGGAGGATTAAGCCATCTCACCCCAGAAAAGTCAACCATAAAAAGAATTATAATAAACAATTTATTTCTTGATTTAAATATGTATTTTTCTAACCTAGCAATGAGAATAAATACTTTTTTGAAGTTATACTTCTTTGCGCCCGTTAGACACTTTGGGATGGGATGTTGGTCGAGAAACCGCGTCACGCTGAAAAGTAAGAACAAAATTTTAAGAACTATCGATTAATCGATTGTAAATCGAAGAAATTTAATCGAAGAAATTACTGATAATGATAATATAGGTGTATAATATAATAATGAAGTCACGTATAATATATTGAAGATAAATATATTGAATAGTATTGAAAAATGTCTTATATTTCATTTATATATCCTGTCTGTTTGTGTGCGTGAGTGGGTGTATGAGAATGGCCAAAGAAGTATAACTTCCACCGTGTGGTCCGACGCACACCCAATTTGTTTTATTATAAAACAGTTTAATATTTTTACTTGTTTACAGTACTTTAACATATAGTGAATTTTACAAACTGTGACGTAGTTCAATTCTTTAACTTTATGCTATCATTACAGAAAATATTTTACTAATTCAATATAAATTAGAAAAACTTTAATGAGAAAAAAATTAAAATATACAAATTTATTCAAAAGTTTCAAAAGATGTGAATGTGTGTGGACACAACAATGGCCTACTTGTACACCTATTGAACATATGCGATGAAGTCACTGGAAAAAGTATTTATTTATTACCTTTTTTTAAAAAATATTTATTCAGAAGACATCGCTAGTCAAGATATGGGCGAATATGGATTTCTTATGATTGTAGATGAGCGAATGTAGTCATTGTTACAAATTAAGGCTGATTATTACCTAGAAAGTGTCATTAAATAATAGCCCAATGACAAATGAACAGCAGTTGGTTATCAGCTAATCCCTCTCAAAATGTATTATGACTCTGAATGGGTTGAAGGAAAGTTAAAAGTGGTAGTGCACATTTTATGAGTGGTAGGGAGCGCATAGTGCACGCCTTAAGAGAGGGCTGTATGGCTACCAGGGGTTATCCACCTCTTAATACAGGATTGGAACTGTGTAATTACTTATCCACACCTTAAAAGTGGTAGAGAGTTGTGTAGTGCATGTCTTTAAAGGGTGGAAGGCTTTCAGTGGCCATAAGATTGGATTTGAGGTATTTCAGGAATTGTGCACGTCTTAATATTGGTAGGAGGGCTATTCAGTAGTAGCACACCTCACACAATTTTAGTCAATATACAGGGTGATTTAAAATTGTGTAGCCAAACTCTGGGATCATGTTTTAGACATGAAAACAAACAAAAAACGTTCTATAACAGTTTGGTATATCTGTAATCGTTATCAGTTTGCCTTTATGTTTTTGTGTTTTATATATATATAAAAAAAATAAAAAACTCAGGAACCGTAAATGCTACAGATATCAAATTTTGCTTACTTACAAAGGTTGATAGAACCTCATTGTACACTGGTTTTTAATTATTTTCGTTAAACCGTTTGAAAATGGCGTACATTTTAAATATTAAAAATTCAGAAACAAACAAACCAAAAAGTAAAATAAACTATCATCTAACTCTGTCTAACAAACCAAAAAGTAAAAAAGTTCTAACTCTATTAGATTTGGTCAGCTGGTGATTGACGTGGCAACTGGTGATTAACGTGCCAGCTGGTGATTGACGTGCCAGCTGATGCTGAATGCTGGACTGTTTGTTATTGTTGTGTGAAGTGTTTGTTTATGAATGCTGCATGTGTTAAAGTAGTGTACTAATATGGGAAAGATAAAGAACATTAAGATTGCACTCCAAAAAAGAAATATAAAAAGTGCTTAATCTCGGTGGGCAAACAGCTAACTGATAACCTAAGCTCCAATCGGTACATTGCCGAATGTATAATATTCTTTCCTAAATAGATAATTCTTTTGTAGTCTAAGAAAATACTACAGATAGAATGCATATTTACCATATAATACATGCAGGAGTAGTAGCATATGATTTAGTGATTATATTAGTGTTAGAACAAACACATTGCAACCTAGCAACTTAGCTTACACTTCACAGGACTTTTACCGCAAGTTAGGTTTTTGCCTGTTTTCAACAACAAAAATTATATTGCAATACCGAATTACCCTAGGAGGCTGACATTTTTAGGTTTTTTTTATAACCCATTTAGTATTTTATAAAATATCACAAATTTTTTTAATTAATATATTGATTAATTAATGGGATAAAAAGAAGAAAATACTTTTTCAACTTAAATAAATATTTTTTTGTTATTTTCAGGTCAAACGTTAAAACTTAGAGATATAATAATGCATGAGTATGCAATACATGTCCTTGCACATAATCCAAGACCAAAACCAATAAACTAGGAAATTTTTTCCAGAAAAATATAAATTTTAAGGAATCCCCATAAATGTATAATTTCCGTAAATAATGTACTTTTGTTACATATTTGAGTGGTATACAAACATTTTAACAATATTTTTTTAAAGTCTTATCAATACAAAACAAAAATAAATCTTATTACAAGGATAACGACATAAAAAAAACCTTTAAAGGTGTACAACCCCCTTAACTACTGTATTAGGAAGTTAATTTAGCCATTGTAAAACTAAAAAAGTGCATACATCTATAAAAGTGTTAATGCATAAAACAATATAAAAAGCCAGCTAAATTCGTCAGTCTCAGTAATCATCATTATTATTTCTTTTAGTTAAATATTTTTAATTAATTATCAAAACAGTCTAAAATCACACAAAAATATTCAATTAAAATGTTTGTAAAAATAAATAGACTTCTTAAAACGTAGTTCTAAAGAGCACAGGTTGCGAATGAATTGCTGATGGTCCGGCAATTCAAGTTAAGTAGATTAGAATCACGGAAACTCTTATTGGGTTAAGTTTACAACTTAGATACTGTAAGTTCCAACACAAAGATGCCCAGTTAAGACACATCTCTGGCGACTGTTTTGTACAACAGTAAAAATCATTACTTCGATTGTCGGGGTCACATATTTGTACAAGTTTACTAGCGTAATGTAAGCACGAATAATCAAGAAAAATCGATTAGAACATTATATAAACTGTACTTATTTTATAGTTTTTATTAGTTTAATCTTAACAGAAAACATTTGTAATTAAAAATATTACATTAACTTAGAGTGTAAATAATGTTCTTTTGGTTAAATGGTTTACTATTCAAAATGTTTAGTTTCCTTTTTAAATACAGCACCTATATTTGTCGGCACTGGTGGCGAAGTGCTGTAACCCAGCTACTTGGGGAAAAAGTGTATGGGAGATTGTAGGCGATATGTTCGATGCTCGGTCCTCTTAATACCGACATGGCGTCCGCTCAATGGTTGCTATCGGTGTGGACACTGCTAGAGAAGTCTGAGGTGTCCATGTTGGGTGGTAATCATTGTGCGGATGTTGTGTCGGGGAGATAATTGAGTATCAGGCTTGTCAATTAGCTGAAAATCAGACCAGCACTACGTTGTTCAGATTCCACATAAAGCTGTAGGTCCCTTAGTTGCCCTAGCTGTTGGGCTATTAGTAAATTGCTCTTTCTGATGAACAGTTGAACTCAGTTAGTAACCAGACTACACTCATCCTACACTCATATTCGCTTTAAAATGCCAACAACGTTGTGTCGGCGTCTCATATGTAAGAATATAATACACGTTAAAAATGTTTGAAGGTTAATTACACAATGCAATAATACAGATATTACCTTTATTACCATCGTACGTCTATAGGTAAGTGGTGGGGTCAACTACGTAGTATGTATATGATGGGTGGTTTCGGTCAACAACTCCATACGTCTATAGGTAAGTGGTGGGGTCAACTACGTAGTATGTATATGATGGGTGGTTTCGGTCAACAACTCCATACGTCTATAGGTAAGTGGTGGGGTCAATTACGTAGTATGTATATGATGGGTGGTTTCGGTCAACAACTCCATACGTCTATAGGTAAGTGGTGGGGTCAACTACGTAGTATGTATATGATGGGTGGTTTCGGTCAACAACTCCATACGTCTATAGGTAAGTGGTGGGGTCAACTACGTAGTATGTATATGATGGGTGGTTTCGGTCAACAACTCCATACGTCTATAGGTAAGTGGTGGGGTCAACTACGTAATATGTATATGATGGGTGGTTTTGGTCAACAACTCCATACGTCTATAGGTGAGTGGTGGGGTCAACTACGTAGTATGTATATGATGGGTGGTTTCGGTCAACAACTCCATACGTCTATGGATGAGTGGTGGGGTCAACTACGTAGTATGTATATGATGGGTGGTTTTGGTCAACAACTCCATACGTCTATAGGTAAGTGGTGGGGTCAACTACGTAGTATGTATATGATGGGTGGTTTTGGTCAACAACTCCATACGTCTATAGGTGAGTGGTGGGGTCAACTACGTAGTATGTATATGATGGGTGGTTTTGGTCAACAACTCCATACGTCTATAGGTAAGTGGTGGGGTCAACTACGTAGTATGTATATGATGGGTGATTTTGGTCAACAACTCCATACGTCTATAGGTGAGTGGTGGGGTCAATTACGTAGTATGTATATGATGGGTGGTTTTGGTCAACAACTCCATACGTCTATAGGTGAGTGGTGGGGTCAATTACGTAGTATGTATATGATGGGTGGTTTTGGTCAACAACTCCATACGTCTATGGGTGAGTGGTGGGGTCAACTACGTAGTATGTATATGATGGGTGGTTTAGGTCAATAACTCCATACGTCTATGGGTGGGTGGATTTGTCAAAACTGTAGTACGTAAATGGGTAAGTAGATGCGTCAACATCACAGGAGTTATATGAGTGGGCAGGTGAGTAATCACTGCCGTACTTCTATGAATGGTTTTAAGAGTCACTTATATCCTAAGATTTGTTTGCCTGAGAACTAAATTCATAACTGAATATTGATGATATATATTGGTATATAGGATACAAAATATTGTATAGATAGAATCTATATTTTCCAGTGACAACTTTGACAAGGTACTATCTACTTTATTTACAAGATAAACAGACGTTTCACCCATGCTGCGATGTGGCATCCTCAATAGTATCTCTGAGATATACCAGTGAGGATGCCACATCGTAGCATGAGTGAGCCGTCTGGTTATCTTATAAATAATGTAGATAACCACATATAATGTAGATACAACACCTTGACGCAGATCTCACCGGAAAATATAGATTCTCGGCCGCTTAAGCATAAGATCTAAGATATTGTATAGATAATTTTGTAGGACAAATGTTCATTTAATACAACTTTTTATCTTTATTGTATAGTGTAGGCTATACCAAAGGCCTTACATGAGAATTAATATAAAATTATAAAAACAATATCATTTACTATTAACCAACAATTATACAATTCTGTACACAAGTGAGTTATTTAACTTTGACGTAAAGAAATCTCCTTAGGTATTATAGGAAGTTAAAACAGTTCTGAGCTCTTTCCAACTCTCAAGGAAGTGTACGGTGTAGATCCATATCGATATATCTATGGGATTTTACACTTAACCTACCTCTCTTGAACTTTGCTTTACTATATTTTCATGTGTTTTCTTTAAGGTTTATGTGAAGCCCAGATCACTGCATTTACTTTTTAGTTTCAAAATACTTTTGAAAAACTTTGAAACCTTTTTTAATCTAATAAACGTCTACGTAGTATCTGACTAAACTTATAATAAAAATAAATACATAGTGCTTGCTACTTAAAAACTATCTGTACACTGATTTTCCAAAAGGCAATACCAACCAATATTTTTAATAATTAAGAGCAACGTTATTTAACTTACATCTTTCATTAGGAGAAGGTTTACTTACAAGTCGTGATTATTTCCCAAATCCTTCTTGTACCAGTTGTTTTATCACAGGAAAGAAACTCCGCTTCAAATAAACTGATCTACCTAGTATACAAGCATGTTAATTATAATCAAATAATCAAGACGACCAAGAACTTTATTTCGTAATCGATGTTGTACACCGGGTAGATCATGTTTTTGGAAGTGGAGTTTGTTTGCCATGTTAAACCAACTTGTACAACAAGGAGTTGGCAAACAATCACGTCGTACAAGCTACGTCTTCTCCAGAACGTTATTACGTAATCGAAGTTGTACACTAGATAGATTATGTTTGTTGAAGTGAAGTTTGTCGTGATAAACCAACTTGTACAACAAGGAGTTGGCAAACAATCACGTCGTACAAGCTACGTCTTCTCCAGAACGTTATTACGTAATCGAAGTTGTACACTAGGTAGATCATGTTTGTTGAAGTGAAGTAACGTTATTACGTAATCGAAGTTGTACACTAGATAGATTATGTTTGTTGAAGTGAAGTTTGTCGTGATAAACCAACTTGTACAACAAGGAGTTGGCAAACAATCACGTCGTACAAGCTACGTCTTCTTCAAAACGTTATTACGTAATCGAAGTTGGACACTAGGTAGATCATGTTTGTTGAAGTGAAGTGTGTTTGTCGTGATAAACCAACTTGTACAACAAGGAGTTGGCAAACAATCACGTCGTACAAGCTACGTCTTCTCCAGAACGTTATTACGTAATCGAAGTTGTACACTAGGTAGATCATGTTTGTTGAAGTGAAGTGTGTTTGTCGTGATAAACCAACTTGTACAACAAGGAGTTGGCAAACAATCACGTCGTACAAGCTACGTCTTCTCCAGAACGTTATTACGTAATCGAAGTTGTACACTAGGTAGATCATGTTTGTTGAAGTGAAGTGTGTTTGTCGTGATAAACCAACTTGTACAACAAGGAGTTGGCAAACAATCACGTCGTACAATCTACGTCTTCTCCAGAACGTTATTACGTAATCGAAGTTGTACACTAGGTAGATCATGTTTGTTGAAGTGAAGTTTGTTTGTCGTGATAAACCAACTTGTACAACAAGGGGTTGGCAAACAATCACGTCGTACAAGCTACGTCTTCTTCAAAACGTTATTACGTAATCGAAGTTGTACACTAGGTAGACCATGTTTGTTGAAGTGAAGTGTGTTTGTCGTTATAAACCAACTTGTACAACAAGGAGTTGGCAAACAATCACGTCGTACAAGCTACGTCTTCTTCAAAACGTTATTACGTAATCGAAGTTGTACACTAGGTAGATCATGTTTGTTGAAGTGAAGTGTGTTTGTCGTGATAAACCAACTTGTACAACAAGGAGTTTACAAACAATCACGTCGCACAAGCTACGTCTTCTTCAAAACGTTATTACGTAATCGAAGTTGTACACTAGGTAGATCATGTTTGTTGAAGTGAAGTGTGTTTGTCGTGATAAACCAACTTGTACAACAAGGAGTTGGCAAACAATCACGTCGTACAAGCTACGTCTTCTTCAAAACGTTATTACGTAATCGAAGTTGTACATTAGGTAGATCATGTTTGTTGAAGTGAAGTGTGTTTGTCGTGATAAACCAACTTGTACAATAAGGAGTTGGCAAACAATCACGTCGCACAAGCTACGTCTTCTCCAGAACGTTATTACGTAATCGAAGTTGTACACTAGGTAGATCATGTTTGTTGAAGTGAAGTGTGTTTGTCGTGATAAACCAACTTGTACAACAAGGAGTTGGCAAACAATCACGTCGTACAAGCTACGTCTTCTCCAGAACGTTATTACGTAATCGAAGTTGTACACTAGTTAGATCATGTTTGTTGAAGTGAAGTGTGTTTGTCGTGATAAACCAACTTGTACAACAAGGAGTTGGCAAACAATCACGTCGTACAAGCTACGTCTTCTCCAGAACGTTATTACGTAATCGAAGTTGTACACTAGATAGATTATGTTTGTTGAAGTGAAGTGTGTTTGTCGTGATAAACCAACTTGTACAACAAGGAGTTGGCAAACAATCACGTCGTACAAGCTACGTCTTCTTCAAAACGTTATTACGTAATCGAAGTTGTACACTAGGTAGATCATGTTTGTTGAAGTGAAGTGTGTTTGTCGTGATAAACCAACTTGTACAACAAGGAGTTGGCAAACAATCACGTCGTACAACCTACGTCTTCTCCAGAACGTTATTACGTAATCGAAGTTGTACACTAGGTAGATTATGTTTGTTGGAGTGAAGTTTGTCGTGATAAACCAACTTGTACAACAAGGAGTTGGCAAACAATCACGTCGTACAAGCTACGTCTTCTCCAGAACGTTATTACGTAATCGAAGTTGTACACTAGGTAGATCATGTTTGTTAAAGTGAAGTGTGTTTGTCGTGATAAACCAACTTGTACAACAAGGAGTTGGCAAACAATCACGTCGTACAATCTACGTCTTCTCCAGAACGTTATTACGTAATCGAAGTTGTACACTAGGTAGATCATGTTTGTTGAAGTGAAGTTTGTTTGTCGTGATAAACCAACTTGTACAACAAGGGGTTGGCAAACAATCACGTCGTACAAGCTACGTCTTCTTCAAAACGTTATTACGTAATCGAAGTTGTACACTAGGTAGATCATGTTTGTTGAAGTGAAGTGTGTTTGTCGTGATAAACCAACTTGTACAACAAGGAGTTGGCAAACAATCACGTCGTACAAGCTGCGTCTTCTCAAAACGTTATTACGTAATCGAAGTTGTACACTAGGTAGATCATGTTTGTTGAAGTGAAGTGTGTTTGTCGTGATAAACCAACTTGTACAACAAGGAGTTGGCAAACAATCACGTCGTACAAGCTACGTCTTCTCCAGAACGTTATTACTGTTGTTCTAACAACAAATCAACTGTTTACTACTTCTCTTTATTGCTTTCTACTAACGTTTACTCGACTTAAGCTTATTTATGACTTTAATCTTAGTTGAAATACAATATATAGTGTCAATAATATTGAATGAAGTACACTAAAATAGTCTTATATAGAAATTAATAAAATAAATATTTTTCTCATTTTATACATGCATCTCATTTTAGTCAAATGTACTGATACTATGCTAAACAAGTTTATACAACATTTATTTTTGTACAAATATATTATAAGAAACTTACTAAATTCTATAGAAAGTTGTATTTTTCATTATGATGTAAGTCAAGGTGAAATATGTGGGGATTGATGTTTGTAATTAGTAGACATTTGAATATTCATAAGTTGTTTTTGTATATCTATAAATAAATGTTCATGGTGATATAAAATTTTTATTTTTATTCATTATGAAATTAAATATTCGGCAATGTACTGCTTTTTGCATTGTAATGTTTTCATAATGCTATGAAAGTAAATTGTATGAAACTAACTATACATAATTGATATTAAATTTACTATAATGATAGTCAAAGGGAAAGTTTTATTTATGCCCTATTATTAAAAGAAATAATTAAGTATAAGTTCATGCTGTTTTTGAATAGACATTATTGACGAAACATCTACTTTCCCTAAAATAACTACTATATTACAATATTTTACTATATTACAAAGCACACAGTTATTTCTAATTACAGTTTGCATTTTATTTCATATAAGTATTTATAATACATCTATGGCAAAAATCTGACGTTTTAAATATCTGTGTATACAATTATTTCTAAATTAAATAATTAAATTCAACCTGGTGTTATTATAAACATTATGTTTTGTATTACTCAGCCGGTTAAATAAGTTGAACAAGCATTCAATTAATTTGTGCATTCATTTTTCCTGAATAATATGTTTGAATCAGGTGCTAACCATCTGGTTCACGATTTAATCAATCAAAACATTGCTGACGCACCCTCCTCTTTAATTTACCATTTTACTTCACACTGATATTTTTCTTAAATAATAAATAATACATTGTTACAACAGAATTTTCAATTAAATATACACAAAAACAAAATCATCTTTTGTGTTTGGATGTGAACTTGATGTGTAAAGGACTAAAAACTACTGATGCTATTTTATTAAGTTTGTTAAAATTTTTAAATAATAATAATAAACAAAACCGTGTTAACTATTACGTGAAATGTTAAAGTATAGCATAATTTGAGTAGCTGAAGGAAAATCAGTTTAAAGATACAATATTGTGTGTTATCATTTAAACAAGATAATAGATTTATTTTTATTTCTATTTTCAATAAGAACCTGGTTTCTTAAATCGGGCTAGGCCCGATTATGTGTTCTGACTCAAATGTGCTTTTGTAAAAGATATGTACTTCATTTTTCTGTCTCAATCAGATGTATACGTGAGAACTAGTATCAAGGAGTGAAAATTAGTTACACAAATAAAAATTGTAAACGAAGCAATAAATATTGTAAGTGTCGAAAATAAAATCACATACTGATATCTGACAAATACTGAAAAAAACTAGAAAACAGGTAGATGATAGCCTAGTTTGAATCTTGACACATATATATCGTATGATTTTTGTCAGCGACCATTTAATAATTTTAAAAAATCTATGAAGTATATATTTGGATTAAAATCTGGAAGTCATGCAATATATAATATGAAATAAAAATGATCTCCCGTCACAAAGCTAAATCCAATCCATCAAGCCATTTACGACCTGCCTCACTTATTCTGTTTATGCTGGCCAATCACTCCAGCATAGTGTCCCTCCAGTAAAAGAACGCAAGGGACACTATGTAATGATGTGATCCATTGTTTGGATAGACTCCCCGCAATCACATGACTAGTGTCAACGGAGATTTGTTTCCAGTAGTTACATCTACCCATGCCAGTTCGGAACCGATCCTACATGGGATGTGCATTCCACCTACTAACTTGCCACAACATACAAGGTATATATATATATATATTAATTTTTAAGCAATAAATCCTAATATATTGCATGTGATCTTTTAATCTTTAAATTTTATATTTATTAGACTGAAAATGCTTTAAAAGGCTGTATGTATATTTCAAGTCAGTCAACGGAAAATTTAATGATCAGAAAAAGGTTGGTTGTAACAAAGCATATGTATTTATATTATATTTATAAGTAAAAATACATTGACTATTAACTTTTTTTAAATTAATTTGTTCAACTAATCAAAAATATCGTTTGGTTATCTTTTATTTATTAATAGTGGTAATTTTCCAATCTTCGAGAGTATTCGATTTATTTAATATATTTATACTATTGAAGTTATTATTATTTGTTAATATTACAATTTGTTGTTGTTATTTATTTATTTGTGTAGTTAAATTTAGTTTCTCTCTTAAATAGTTTGCTGAAAAGTATAATTTAAAGCTGCGATGTAAATGTAATTATAAAAAAATTTACGATTTTTTAATTAAAAAAATTAATGAAATATTTTAATTTTATTTGCTATTCTATAATTATAAACTTATACCATTAAAGGTTCAATAGTTACTGTATTACCCTTTCTATTGAACCTTAGTCTTATATGGCGTTTAATTACTACTAAACAAAGGAAATTGTTTGAAACCTTAATAGAATAAAATATCAAACAAAGAGTTAACAGTTTGTTTGTAACTTGACTTATGTAATATCTGTTATATGAAAGGTAAAGTAAGTCATTTAGGTGTTTTAATTATAAGCGTTTAAGTGTCAAATCCTTAATGTGTACTGGATGTTCAGATACACAAATCTAACGTTAATTTACATGTTTATATTAACTTGTTTTCAAGAAATTAAGTAGTAAACTGCTGTTTGGTTTAAACTATACACTTAAGATAACTAACTAAAAATATTAACTTTTTGTATATTTTATTAATTATAATATACAAGCTCTCAGGTCCTTCAGGCAAGCGACTATTAACATATTTTAACATATTTTTGCATAATTTCTATTGTTGGCTTTAACATTGTTTGCTTGTATGTATACCTAAGTTTTTGTTTGTCTGAAGACCAAAATAATCTAAAAACAATAACATTTTTAAAAATTAATGTTATGAAACCAATCGAATATCTTTTCCTTCCATTATTAAATAGTGAAATAGTAATTTCAGAAGATAATAAATTTAAAAAGAAAACCATCCACGCTTTACTGTATTTAAATTTTAATTATCGTTGCACGGTTGACCAACACTACTTTGTAAAATATTATCAAAAATTTATTTCTATGCAAATTGACCTATTCTATCTAAATAGATTGAAGACAATGGAATATTTAGTTTATAAAATATGTAAGACAAACATTTGTGTGTTTTATTTCAAAAGATAAACCATTCGAATCGTACGAATATGACAAGTCTAGAGTTCCAAATTTGCATATCTACTAGGGGGTTCCCGTTGACTGTTTTTCAACCAGCATGATATCGAAAAATATATTTTAGAAAATTCAATCTTTTACATCTAAACATTATGAAATGAGAAGGTAGTTAAGTTATTTAATAGAAACCCTATCGGTGAGGAAAGTAATAACTTGTTAATTAATCCATATTTTCTAAAACAAACCTGTTTTTGATTGTTTTAAAAGTATGTGAATATAAAAGCTGTATTTGTTATATTCAAATTCAATAGTGAAAATGTATTTATTTACTTAAAATATATTTTTAAAAATAGTGATATTTTAATTTACTTTAGTGGTGATTTCAATGTACTGAAATTTGTAACATTATTACATTTAAAGTATTAGAATAACTGTTTGTAATGTGGTAAGGTAAGGTAAACACTAGTTTTCTAGATAAGTCATAGAGTTACTTTTCTTCGCTCAGATATATTTCAAACTAAGTCACCATAATATACCTGATGCAAATTTATAAACAATAAAGATAACTTATGGAGATTTATGTTTGTAAGTGGTACTAATTATTGATTTTGTTTAAGCTATTAACATATTGAATTTATAGAAATATACACTAAATAATTGTATAAAGGTATTTTTAGATTTTAAGTAATTTTCACTACGCATAATTTTCAATTAAAATGTTCATTTCAGATAATATTTATTTATTTTTATTTATTTATTCATAAGACGCCAATCGTCAAGGTATGGGCGAATATAGATTTCGAATGAATATGATGAGTGTAGATGAGCGAATGTAGTCATTGTTACAAACTAAGGCCGACTATTCCTTAGAAAGTGTCATTAATTAATATCCCAATGACAAATGAACAGCCAGTGATTATCAGCTGATCCTTCTCAAAATGTATTGACTCTGATTGGGATCGAACTGAGAACCTTTAGCACATGAAGCTGGGATTGAACCAACTACGGCTACCGACCAATTCACCAATATCAAATATTTCACTTATGTAATGGAATATATTCCTGCTGGAACGAAGTATCTGTAGTTTCATCAGTATTTCAAATATAGACTAGCAACATAACCGAAAGTAACATTGTTAAACAGCGCCAAACTCAACTGTACGTTATTGACCGAAGTATGGTTCGTTAAGTTTGTTAGTATATCATAGTAATTGTACTAATATATTTCCATTTTAGGTTTATACGAATGTTTTATGTTCTTTTTATGGTGACACAATTCTCTAACAAATATAAAATACTCCATAAATAGATCAAACACTTGAATCATACTTATAAACATGATCAATTATGAATTTGTTCACTTACAAAAATAATAAGAGTGTTTTATTTCTATTGTAGTCATTGCTGATATAAAACATCGTTTATTCACCATATTTTGATATAAACTATAAATTTAAAATTTTCTAACAGTTTATTTCACGGAGGATGTCTACAGAGTATTAGCTAAACACTGCAGTAAAGTTACTTCCTCCTTGTTTTTGTTGTAGTGGGGAGTGGCTAGAGAGTATTAGCTAAACACTGCAGTAAAGTTACTTCCCCCTTGTCTTTGTTGTAGTGGGGAGTGGCTAGAGAGTATTAGCTAAACACTGCAGTAAAGTTACTTCCTCCTTGTCTTTGTTGTAGTGGGGAGTGGCTAGAGAGTATTAGCTAAATATTGCAGTAAAGTTACTTCCCTCTTGTCTTTGTTGTAGTGGGGAGTGGCTAGAGAGTATTAGCTAAACACTGCAGTAAAGTTACTTCCCCCTTGTCTTTGTTGTAGTAGGGAGAGAGCTGCAGGTAGCGTAAGCCCTAATTGAAAGTGCTAAAGGCAATTAGGCTGTAGAACTTCTTGATCAACAAGTTTGTTTGCTAACTGCAGCAAAGTTTTGATATCTGTTCAACAAGAGATCATGTACATTCTTGTTTACACTTTAGTAATAATATACTTGTCAAGGGAAATTTATTTTACCTAAATTAATTATACTTAAATATATAAGAAAAGTAAGAGGTACGGACGGTAAATTAATTTTACTGCTGATTAATTTATTTAGCTGTGTATGTGTTAGTCAAATCTATTAAATTATTAAATTTTCAAGCTGATATAAAGTTATATATTTATATCTATTATAAAGCATGTGGTAGGACAATACAGGGTGGAACAAATATATGGACTTTTGTAGGACTTCACTTTTAAAAGTGAAAGCATGTACATGATCATGGTTACAAAGAACATAATTTTGACACCATTACTGACATTTCATCTTTTCAGGGGGACGGCCCACGAGGAGGTGAAAGAAAATCTTCAACTTAAGCCTTCGCCGAGTTTGGCATCAAATGAAAGGCATGACGAAAAAAATAGTTTCCACAAATCGGACTTCAAAAGGTATTACATTTCCAGATTAGCGGTCATTTAAATTTCAAAGTAACTAATTTTAACAATATTATTTATCCGCTATTTAACGATTTTAAGTAAATTATTCTGATGAAAAATTATTTTTATGGAACACGATTATACAAAGAATAAATTATTTAATTTTCCATAGAAAAATAACGTTGTTGTGAAAGCGTTTCCAAATATTTCCCCCACCCTGAATACTATTTATGTGTGCACAAAAGTAAAAGGGAGCCATCTTACGTGTTAGTACTGTACGTGGAAAGCCAACTCCGTTGGATTTAGTAATGTACACATTTTTATGTAAATCTTCAATAAGAATGTAAAAAATTATAAAATATGAATATATTTTAAAGTGAATAACTTAAAACAGTATTAGAACGTCATAAAAACGATTTAAATACGATATTTTACAATTATAAATACTTAATTTTATACTTTAATTATACAATAAGAATTAAAAAAGCCTGTTAACAACTGATTTTTAATTTTTAGGTAGATATAGTTTCTAAAATGAATTATTGTTTTTTTTTCTGTCTGAAGTTGCATATGTCACAAGAGTTGCATATGCAAAGACAAATCTGTACAAAAATCTTAATGATTCGCGTAGTAAAATATATGTGATTTAAAGAAACTTTTAAAGGGGAATAGACATGGCTTTAAAAAAACTAAGGTATTGAACAGGTTCTATAATTAATTCCTGTATGAGGGGACATCCAGATGAAGCATTTGGGCAAATAAAACAGTTAAAGATCAAATGATCCTGGTTCATTCTGCCTCGTATATTTAAAATATAATAAAAGTGTAATTGTTAATAATTAATTACAACTCATACTTAGAGTAAATAGGTTTAAATTTATATGTGTACAGCTAACACTGAATGTCTCAGTTTATAAATACTTAAATTTTGCCTTTATAATGTATTTTAAAACGACTAAATTATTAATAATTGTTTAATGCAAAAAGTTTATTAATATATAATTTAATAAATAGGAACATTATTACCATTAATGAATCATAAATTGTTAATAATGTATACGGCTATTGTTATGAACAATGTAAAATCAATATCCAAAATATACTACAGATTTTTACGGTAATTAATTTTACAATTTTAGGTATATTTAGAATATATGCAATTGCCGAAATAAACACAATGTTATAAATAATTTATAAAACAGTCCTTTTTAACAAGTTTATTTTAACTGTACAGTCTATTTGATAAGCTTCTTAATATAAACAAAAAGAAATTGTTAACGATAAGGAGCTGTCCATCATTGTTTTATTTTTAATGATGTTCCTATTCATCAACTCTCAATTTCCGTAAAAATTTCAAAACGTTATAAATAGAAGTAAAGGATTTTATTGTTATTTCAGATCATTATAGATAAAAATACATTTTCCAGTAATTTACTTCTTCATTATTTGTTTATTTTACTAAACTTATTATAATTTCTTTCTTATCTGCAAGTATAAATATGAACTATTTGCTAAAGATAACAATAGTTCTATCCTTTTTATTGTTTAGTGTTGTAAAGTGAACTACTATCTCAGCTAGTTAATTTATTCACAGAACTTATCTCCTATGTTACTTCAGTATTTCCGTTCTTTCTCTTTAGATAAGCTTTATCAGCCTGTTCTAACATCATGTTACTGCAGTTTTCATAATATTTTTAGTTATATAATTGAAACTCGTTTGAACTTCATTCCATTTATCAGTTAAAATTGTTTTTACGATGTGAATGAAATAGTTATAATAATAAAAAACTCGAAAATTTACGTCCGTGTTTTTTACTATACTTAGTTCTTTGTTTGTTTTAAAATAATTCTAAACTAATGCATTTTTATTGTACTGTGGTATTTGAAATAAAAAGACGTAATACTAAACCAGACATGAAGTAAAAACTACAAATATAAAGTTCTTTTTATTTTATTATTTATTTAAATTTAAAATATATACCAGATACCATCTCCAACACCATCATTCGTTAAGCTCCTGTAATTTTAGTAATTCTCTTTACATTTCACACTAACAATGTTCAAAACCAACACGTTATGTCAAGTTGCATCACCCTAAGCTCTTTCAGTCAAATTATGAATGGTAACAAACGCTCTGATCGGCCGGTATTGGTATATTTATTATCTACTTTGTTTTAGCTATTTAAGAGAAAATATTTTAGAGTTCTATCTTAGTATGTATCTAGAGCATATAAATAATGTGTTCGCTATTATTTATGGCCCAAAGCCCTGTAGCTTTTGGAAAACTCTAATCAGTCAGTCAAGGGCATTTGGCTTTTATATTAGAGATAACAACAAAGTAAATTTGCCTTAACCAAAAATGAATTATATGTATTATTCTTAATTACATTTCAGCTTATTTTTCAAGCTAACTGATAATTTAAAATAATATAAAAACTTAAATAATAAAATATTAAATGTTATTTTAGTTTAATGTAACCTTTTAAATAAATACAACTTGGGAAAAAGTACTTCTATCGCGAAGATAATCCACACTTAAAGCTTATAGCTTTACTTTGTCAACATAATAGCTGGTATCTACCAGGTGTTTGAAAAAGAAAAGCCCTATTATAAACAGCTATTTACTAGAAACAAGGACTTTACCCAAACATATTGGACATTAAAATACTTACAAAAATAAGAAGTTTACTAAAATGTACCATAATTGTCTAATACATTCTCCATCTTCAGCACGGATGACATCTAGTCAATACATACTTACGTCCAATGTCCAATATGTTTGCGTAAAGGTCCTTATTTCTAATAAATATCGCTATTTAAAATCGGGTCATTCTTTTAAAACACCATGTATTTTAACCTCGAATTATCTAATGTCGATTTATAACATACACAATAAAATCAAATGTGAATAGAACACCATGGTTCAAAACCTCAATATAAAACTCAACAACTAGTGGACATTTAATTCATGAAATTATTCAATTTCGAATGAGGCTTTGCATCTACTTCATTTCACTGTGGTACAGGGGTGCAAGAAAAGCACTGTAATCCGGTAATAGACGCTGAGGAACTTTGCCATGAGTAGCTTAACCCTTTAGTCAGTTACTGTATTAGTTGTAAGGTATTTAAATTAGTTGTAATTTGCTGTCTATTTATAAATTAATGTTCACATAATTCCAAGAATCACACGTCTTCGAGCAACTATAATCCTTAATTAATGAGAAATATTAAACAATAATTATTTAAAGATGTTTACCAATATGCAATGTTTACACTAAACCTCCATCTTGAAACAACTTTTCTTGAACCCTGAGAGATGAAATATTTAAAAATAAAAAAGAAATTAAACTGCTTAAGGTATTAAATATGATACTATTAAAGACAATTTTTGTAAATTAAATAACATTAGTGATTGATGGTACATTTATGTAAGTACCAAGGTCAAGATCAATGAATATTTTGGGATAATATAATCTAGAAACATGTCTTCTCTATTAAAAAGCTTTCAGACGCACTTTTGGAAATTTTAACTATACAGAAACAAGGTATTGCACATTTTTTAGCAGAGAGCTCTTATGCTTAGTTAACAAGTAACGATTTCAACAGGAAAAAGTATGTAACAATTTTGCAGTTAATACTGGATTGAATAGACAAAATAATCTATTGATTTTCAGTGAATAATCATGTGTAATTTTTCAACTTATCAGAATCCAATCTACTTTCACCTGATCCTGTAAATATATTTCATTTATAATCGAATTTTATGAGGTTTAGAGCTTTTTATACTATAACACTCTTAAAGCTTTTTATTGTTCAAAGGTCTTCTTTAACAACTGTGTACGACTAATGAAGCTGAAGAGGCACTAAAGAACATGTAAAGAACAAAGAACCAAAATATTATTTTGTGAAAAACAAGATGCTTAGAGTAGTTATTTCTATGAAATATTTAACTAAAATAGTTCCTTCAGTAAGAACTATGAATAGCGTTGGCAAATTAACATTCTAATTTATATTAACACACTATCGACTATTCGAATTGAAGATACATGTTGACCCAAGGTATTGAAAGCACATTTGCTGTGATTGTTTGTGTTGTGCTTGCATGACTAATTGGGTCACATGTTGCGTCAAGACTGGGACAAACTGTCCCAATCAGCTTACACCTAAATGGTACATAGTTGTTTAGTAATGGATATCTGTGTGTCTAAATGTTTGACTGGCCCACATAGTGTGGCTCAACTATAGCAAACATAGTGGCAACTAATTGGCAAGTTCCTCGTCGTAGTTGAAATGGAGGCAAGTTTGTTTGCGTTATTATTCTGTTTGAATACGCTACAACACTATTATTTGTTTCAAGTCGACTATTTCAACTATTAATAACAGTATCTATTATAAATCTTAGTATATTACATTTATATGTATTAATCATAGTGAATCGTATATTACATTTGTATTAACTAATGTTAAGAACGAAAACAAATATTGAAAATAATTATTTATGTTAGCAAATAATGCAACTGTCACTGCATCATTATGTCACTGCATCATCATTGAAGGTTCTTTACTAAGAAACTAAAAAACCTATGAAAACCCCAATCATACCATTGTTTTCCTTTTTTAATTGTGCGTTATGACGTTTGAATTTTAAACATTTCCTATAAGTTTCAATCATTTTTATTCTTATAGGAACGAAATAAATTACCAGAATGTTAACTAGTTTTCACTGTAAATCACATTTACATAGTTATTACTAAAAAAACCGATATTGTATCAAATTTGTATTTCAACACATAGTTGATAGGAATGTTTCCTATACATTTCATACATTTTAGAATTGTATTTTTTTAAGAAAACAAGTTCTTATCAAATAACTGAAACATCGTTTTTTTTTTTTCTTTTAAGGGTAGTAAAATTAATTAATTGGTTGTGTTGTAATCCATATTATATGTATAGTTACGATACGTTATTTTAATATGTTTAATTAAATTCAGTGATTTTATATTAATTTTACTCAGTTTAAATTTATGAATTTAATGTTATTTTAAAATGTATAAAATTGATATAAAAATGATTGCATTTGATTATACATATGAAGATAATGTATCGTAATTGTACATATAATAAGGATTACAAGAAGACCAATAAATTAAGTTTACTACCTCTAAAAGCCAAGAAAACAACTTTTCAGGTATTTTATAAGAATCTCTTTTCTTGATAATATAAAATCCCAAAATGTATGAAACTCATAAGAAACATTCTTATCAACCATATATTAAACTTAAATGTGATTCACTTGGTTTTTGAGTAATAACTGTGTAAATTTTATGTATTGAAAACTAGTTAAAAGTCCGGTGCTTTTTTCTTTCCAACTAGATAAAAGTTATTAAAATTTACAAACAAATTTAAAACTTCACATGTCTTAACGCACAACTAAATAAAAAAAACAATGCTATGATTGGGGCTTTCATAGGCATCTTAGTTTCTTAATAAACAATCTTCAAACTTGGGTGCACATAGTTTCTGCACCGACAGTGTACATCTGAACATCTCTAGTATTAGGCTGGCCACATTCTCAAGCAGCGTGACCTTCAATAACACAAAGAAATAATTTCAATTAAAACTCGAGTACAAATATAGTTACAACATAAACTATAGCCACACTATGTGGTGTTTTAATCAAGGAAATTCGAATAACGACTTATGTACACAACTGAGAATAAACAGAGCAAACAACGACCGAAACCAATAAAAATAGTACTATAAGCTAATCGTATAGATATTATAATTTTGGCCAAAAAAATGTTTTACAACATACCCAGAAGACAGTAATAACAAAAATAAAAAAATTAATATTTTATTGTGCTACAGTTTTAAAAACACGAATTATCATGACTCAAACCAAGATTTACTTTAAAACAACAATATTCTATTATTTCTTGAACACTTAATTTATAGTGATAACTCATAATAAGTTCGATTTACTTTTTGGTTAAAGAGTAAATTATTTTACCACTTGGTCAACTCAAGTGGTGATGCCTCAAGATCAAATAAAGTTTCAGTGCAGCTTAATTAAATATAAATAACGATTATAAAAATAATAATAAAAAAATATCCAAACCAGATTATCAATTATGAAAAAAATAACTAAGTGGATGTTTGCATAATATGAAGCATAAAAGCACACTTTAACCAATAATAAAAAAATGCAGCTTTACGCCTTTCTTAAACAAGGTTTTCATCATCAAACAATTTCATGTCTTAAATATATATTATAAGAAATCTAATCCTAAGAAATCAACAATAATATTGCTATAAACATCATACATAAGTCATTTAATTTTAAAGATATTAAGAAATAGTAAATACTAAACGTAAGGTAATAATAAATTAGTTATAATGTTCACCATTGAGTTTTTTTTTATAAAACTAACATATTAACATTCTCTCTTAGATAGATAACATATATCATTAGACTATTAAGTAAGCTTGATGAGGAATAACAAAGTAAACATAAAATTAACAAACAATATTACAAAAAAATATCAATTCATTGGAATATACTAACATTATGATCAATATGGATTTCAAAATATTAAAAATGTTCAGTAGTGAAATAATATGCCCAGTAAAGTTATTAATTTACATTTAAATGATTTTCAGACGAGTTCCACTTAGACTGCAGGAAGGTCATTAAAACGAGAAAAGGCAGAGTAAAGTGTCTTAAATGATTTTGTTCATAGTTGAATGTTTTTCAGTAATTTATTCTTAATAAACTTTTAATTAAAATGGTACACTTGTGTAAAACTCATGTGTCGTACTTCTTATGTGAAAGAATAATGTGCTTATAAAGGATAAATGAAATATAGAAAATTAATGTTTTTATGTTATTTGTTAATTTTTATGTACAGTTAGAAATAAAATATACTGTCGAATTGATTGTAGTATGTACAAGTATAAACTTCAATTATGTGAATAGTTTATTTTTAAATTTTCAGAGGTTGGATAGCTTGATTGGAGAAGCCGATCTCCTCTTGAATCTTAATCTACCTTTTATATATGAACTCATAAGACAGAGTAAGGGGGGGGGGAACCAGTACAGTACAAGGTTTATAAATTACTGATAAAAACTAACAGTTAAGGTCGTGATTAGAACCAGCACAATCTCTAAGTCAGGTATAAGCGCGTGCCACTTTATCTCTGTTGGTTTCGGCTATCTGCTGAACAAAATTAAAACATATTAAAGGCTCTAAAAATAAATATTGATATGTAATTTATACAAACAAAATATATTTTCTGATGTACAGTTTGGAGCATTATAAATTAAATCTTATTGTAAAATTATTATTTATGTGTCATTATTATATATAGGTCAACAGCATTAACAAAATTTTAATATTAAGAGTTCCTCCTCACAGGCTTAGCCTTGGAGGTTTACATCTTTATTTTCTCAGCAGAAGTATTTTTCTTTTTAGTTTCCTTTTCAATATTCTAGGTCAGATTTGGTATTGTATATTTATGTGTGTGTATAAGACGGATTTAATTGTTGTTGTCTACTTGACTGTATGTGATTTGTTGTTAATTATTGTAATTGTTACTTATATTATGTTTTTGTGGTGGAAGCTATATGTACATATGTAATTTTTGAGATGAATAAAGATATTATTATTATGTTTTTTTGTGAAAATTGAAAAATAGTAGCTATTTATCTCACATAGTTTTGAATGTTCGTAAAGTAGTACCTATATTGCAATGTGTTTGTAAACGTTGCCCTAATGAATGGTTCAATAGTAAATCTTTTTTGGACATAGCAAAAAATCGAGAAAGTAATAACAATTATAAATTTAATGGTTTATTCAATGTAATTCATGGTTCAATAGTAAATCTTTTTAGCACAAAGCGAAAAATCAAGAAAGTGATAATAATTATAAATTTAATGGTTTATTCAATGTAATTCATAGTTAAATTTTATCTTATTTTAAAATATATTGCCCAAGTTTCATAGATATATCTTCAATTATACAATCATATGATAGGTTTCCATGCAATGAATGTATTTTTGCTTTTCGGTGGTTGACCTGAAAATTAATTCATATTTAGATGAGGTACATTAAACATTATACTTCATCTAATTAAGTTATTACTTTAGCAAGCAGCCGCAAACCTGAACATTTTTAGTAGAAAGCAAGTTTAATAATACATTTGTGCCTTTCAACATCCGAGTAAATAGTTCTTGCACTTTAAGTGGCAGGACGCTTGGTGGATGGGTTGCCTCTACTCGTTTATTGTTTCTTGTTGGTTTGAAATAAACATTTTAATGTCTAATATAAAAACAAAATCGCATCGAATAACAAATGTACACCCAGTGTGGTAATTATTGTAAAACTAAGACTGACTTTTAAATTTATTGGGATGAAATACAAGGCCACTTGATAGGGAAATAACATACGGTTACAGACACTTGACGAGGTTTTAACTGTTCAAAACTAATAATGTTCAAGTTTACTAATTGTCATACCCCATATGGGCATGTGGAAATAACATACGGTACAGACACTTGACTAGGTTTTAACTGTTCAAAACTAATAATGTTCAAGTTTACTAATTGTCATACACCATATGGGCATGTGGAAATAACATACGGTACAGACACTTGACTAGGTTTTAACTGTTCAAAACTAATAATGTCAAGTTTACTAATTGTCATACCCCATATGGGCATGTGGAAATAACATACGGTACAGACACTTGACTAGGTTTTAACTGTTCAAAACTAATAATGTTCAAGTTTACTAATTGTCATATCCCATATGAGAATGTGGAAATAACATATGGTTACAGACACTTGACTAGGTTTTAACTGTTCAAAACTAATAATGTTCAAGTTTACTAATTGTCATATCCCATATGAGCATGTGGAAATAACATACGGTTACAGACACTTGACTAGGTTTTAACTGTTCAAAACTAATAATGTTCAAGTTTACTAATTGTCATACACCATATGGGCATGTGGAAATAACATACGGTACAGACACTTGACTAGGTTTTAACTGTTCAAAACTAATAATGTTCAAGTTTACTAATTGTCATATCCCATATGGGCATGTGGAAATAACATACGGTACAGACACTTGACTAGGTTTTAACTGTTCAAAACTAATAATGTTCAAGTTTACTAATTGTCATATCCCATATGGGCATGTGGAAATAACATACGGTACAGACACTTGACTAGGTTTTAACTGTTCAAAACTAATAATGTTCAAGTTTACTAATTGTCATACACCATATGGGCATGTGGAAATAACATACGGTACAGACACTTGACTAGGATTTAACTGTTCAAAACTAATAATGTCAAGTTTACTAATTGTCATACCCCATATGGCCATGTGAAAATAACATACGGTACAGACACTTGACTAGGTTTTAACTGTTCAAAACTAATAATGTTCAAGTTTACTAATTGTCATACACCATATGGGCATGTGGAAATAACATACGGTACAGACACTTGACTAGGTTTTAACTGTTCAAAACTAATAATGTTCAAGTTTACTAATTGTCATACCCCATATGGGCATGTGGAAATAACATACGGTACAGACACTTGACTAGGTTTTAACTGTTCAAAACTAATAATGTTCAAGTTTACTAATTGTCATACACCATATGGGCATGTGGAAATAACATACGGTACAGACACTTGACTAGGTTTTAACTGTTCAAAACTAATAATGTCAAGTTTACTAATTGTCATACCCCATATGGGCATGTGGAAATAACATAAGGTACAGACACTTGACTAGGTTTTAACTGTTCAAAACTAATAATGTTCAAGTTTACTAATTGTCATATCCCATATGAGCATGTGGAAATAACATACGGTACAGACACTTGACTAGGTTTTAACTGTTCAAAACTAATAATGTTCAAGTTTACTAATTGTCATACCCCATATGGGCATGTGGAAATAACATACGGTACAGACACTTGACTAGGTTTTAACTGTTCAAAACTAATAATGTTCAAGTTTACTAATTGTCATATCCCATATGGGCATGTGGAAATAACATACGGTACAGACACTTGACTAGGTTTTAAATGTTCAAAACTAATAATGTTCAAGTTTACTAATTGTCATACACCATATGGGCATGTGGAAATAACATACGGTACAGACACTTGACTAGGTTTTAACTGTTCAAAACTAATAATGTCAAGTTTACTAATTGTCATACCCCATATGGGCATGTGGAAATAACATACGGTACAGACACTTGACTAGGTTTTAACTGTTCAAAACTAATAATGTTCAAGTTTACTAATTGTCATACACCATATGGGCATGTGGAAATAACATACGGTACAGACACTTGACTAGGTTTTAACTGTTCAAAACTAATAATGTTCAAGTTTACTAATTGTCATATCCCATATGGGCATGTGGAAATAACATACGGTACAGACACTTGACTAGGTTTTAACTGTTCAAAACTAATAATGTTCAAGTTTACTAATTGTCATACACCATATGGGCATGTGGAAATAACATACGGTACAGACACTTGACTAGGTTTTAACTGTTCAAAACTAATAATGTCAAGTTTACTAATTGTCATACCCCATATGGGCATGTGGAAATAACATACGGTACAGACACTTGACTAGGTTTTAACTGTTCAAAACTAATAATGTTCAAGATTACTAATTGTCATACCCCATATGGGCATGTGGAAATAACATACGGTTACAGACACTTGACTAGGTTTTAACTGTTCAAAACTAATAATGTTCAAGTTTACTAATTGTCATATCCCATATGAGCATGTGGAAATAACATACGGTACAGACACTTGACTAGGTTTTAACTGTTCAAAACTAATAATGTTCAAGTTTACTAATTGTCATACCCCATATGAGCATGAGGAAATAACATACGGTTACAGACACTTGACTAGGTTTTAACTATTCAAAACTAATAATGTTCAAGTTTACTAATTGTCATATCCCATATGGGCATGTGGAAATAACATACGGTACAGACACTTGACTAGGTTTTAACTGTTCAAAACTAATAATGTTCAAGTTTACTAATTGTCATATCCCATATGAGCATGTGGAAATAACATACGGTTACAGACACTTGACTAGGTTTTAACTGTTCAAAACTAATAATGTTCAAGTTTACTAATTGTCATATCCCATATGAGCATGTGAAAATAACATACGGTTACTGACACTTGACTAGGTTTTAACTGTTCAAAACTAATAATGTTCAAGTTTACTAATTGTCATACCCCATATGGGCATGTGGAAATAACATACGGTACAGACACTTGACTAGGTTTTAACTGTTCAAAACTAATAATGTTCAAGTTTACTAATTGTCATACCTCATATGGGCATGTGGAAATAACATACGGTTACAGACACTTGACTAGGTTTTAACTGTTCAAAACTAATAATGTTCAAGTTTACTAATTGTCATATCCCATATGAGCATGTGGAAATAACATACGGTTACAGACACTTGACTAGGTTTTAACTGTTCAAAACTAATAATGTTCAAGTTTACTAATTGTCATATCCCATATGGGCATGTGGAAATAACATACGGTTACAGACACTTGACTAGGTTTTAACTGTTCAAAACTAATAATGTTCAAGTTTACTAATTGTCATATCCCATATGAGCATGTGGAAATAACATACGGTTACAGACACTTGACTAGGTTTTAACTGTTCAAAACTAATAATGTTCAAGTTTACTAATTGTCATACCCCATATGGGCATGTGGAAATAACATACGGTACAGACACTTGACTAGGTTTTAACTGTTCAAAACTAATAATGTTCATGTTTACTAATTGTCATATCCCATATGGGCGTGTGGAAATAACATACGGTTACAGACACTTGACTAGGTTTTAACTGTTCAAAACTAATAATGTTCAAGTTTACTAATTGTCATACCCCATATGGGCATGTGGAAATAACATACGGTTACAGACACTTGACTAGGTTTTAACTGTTCAAAACTAATAATGTTCAAGTTTACTAATTGTCATAACCCATATGAGCATGTGGAAATAACATACGGTTACAGACACTTGACTAGGTTTTAACTGTTCAAAACTAATAATGTTCAAGTTTACTAATTGTCATATCCCATATGAGCATGTGGAAATAACATACGGTACAGACACTTGACTAGGTTTTAACTGTTCAAAACTAATAATGTTCAAGTTTACTAATTGTCATATCCTATATGAGCATGTCGAAATAACATACGGTTATAGACACTTGACTAGGTTTTAACTGTTCAAAACTAATAATGTTCAAGTTTACTAATTGTCATATCCCATATGAGCATGTGGAAATAACATACGGTACAGACACTTGACTAGGTTTTAACTGTTCAAAACTAATAATGTTCAAGTTTACTAATTGTCATATCCCATATGAGCATGTGGAAATAACATACGGTACAGACACTTGACTAGGTTTTAACTGTTCAAAACTAATAATGTTCAAGTTTACTAATTGTCATATCCCATATGAGCATGTGGAAATAACATACGGTACAGACACTTGACCAGGTTTTAACTGTTCAAAACTAATAATGTTCAAGTTTACTAATTGTCATATCCCATATGAGCATGTGGAAATAACATATGGTACAGACACTTGACTAGGTTTTAACTGTTCAAAACTAATAATGTTCAAGTTTACTAATTGTCATATCCCATATGAGCATGTGGAAATAACATACGGTACAGACACTTGACTAGGTTTTAACTGTTCAAAACTAATAATGTTCAAGTTTACTAATTGTCATACCCCATATGAGCATGTGGAAATAACATACGGTTACAGACACTTGACTAGGTTTTAACTGTTCAAAACTAATAATGTTCAAGTTTACTAATTGTCATACCCCATATGGGCATGTGGAAATAACATACGGTTACAGACACTTGACTAGGTTTTAACTGTTCAAAACTAATAATGTTCAAGTTTACTAATTGTCATACCCCATATGGGCATGTGGAAATAACATACGGTTACAGACACTTGACTAGGTTTTAACTGTTCAAAACTAATAATGTTCAAGTTTACTAATTGTCATACCCCATATGGGCATGTGGAAATAACATACGGTTACAGACACTTGACTAGGTTTTAACTGTTCAAAACTAATAATGTTCAAGTTTATTAATTGTCATACCCCATATGGGCATGTGGAAATAACATACGGTACAGACACTTGACTAGGTTTTAACTGTTCAAAACTAATAATGTTCAAGTTTACTAATTGTCATACCCCATATGGGCATGTGGAAATAACATACGGTTACAGACACTTGACTAGGTTTTAACTGTTCAAAACTAATAATGTTCAAGTTTACTAATTGTCATACCCCATATGGGCATGTGGAAATAACATACGGTACAGACACTTGACTAGGTTTTAACTGTTCAAAACTAATAATGTTCAAGTTTACTAATTGTCATACCCCATATGGGCATGTGGAAATAACATACGGTTACAGACACTTGACTAGGTTTTAACTGTTCAAAACTAATAATGTTCAAGTTTACTAATTGTCATATCCCATATGAGCATGTGGAAATAACATACGGTTACAGACACTTGACTAGGTTTTAACTGTTCAAAACTAATAATGTTCAAGTTTACTAATTGTCATACCCCATATGAGCATGTGGAAATAACATACGGTTACAGACACTTGACTAGGTTTTAACTGTTCAAAACTAATAATGTTCAAGTTTACTAATTGTCATACCCCATATGGGCATGTGGAAATAACATACGGTACAGACACTTGACTAGGTTTTAACAACTTTTCAAAACTAATAATGTTCAAGTTTACTAATTGTCATACCCCATATGGGCATGTGGAAATAACATACGGTTACAGACACTTGACTAGGTTTTAACTGTTCAAAACTAATAATGTTCAAGTTTACTAATTGTCATATCCCATATGAGCATGTGGAAATAACATACGGTTACAGACACTTGACTAGGTTTTAACTGTTCAAAACTAATAATGTTCAAGTTTACTAATTGTCATACCCCATATGAGCATGTGGAAATCACATACGGTTACAGACACTTGACTAGGTTTTAACTGTTCAAAACTAATAATGTTCAAGTTTACTAATTGTCATATCCCATATGAGCATGTGGAAATAACATACGGTTACAGACACTTGACTAGGTTTTAAATGTTCAAAACTAATAATGTTCAAGTTTACTAATTGTCATATCCCATATGGGCATGTGGCTAAATTACATTTTTTACACATTAACGAAATATTGTGTAAAAAGTAAAAGTTAGTGTTAAAAAAGTTAATGGTAATATTGCAATTGCAAAAATGTGCACTGGATAAGTTAGTTAACTAATAAAAAAGCACAGATATAAAAATAATGTCTGCAATGCTTTTTGGTTACCGGAAATACTCTTCGTAACCCCTAAAAGACACATATTTCACTGAGGTGTTTTACTGTTTGATATATGGTGCCTTTATTATATGCATTTATCAAACATATATCCGTCGTGGCTCACTGGCTAAAGATTTAGACTGTCTTGGTACGATGTTCAAATCTCTAACGGTCGATACATCCCGTGGCCAATAAGTGGCTAGGGATTCGGAGTGTTGACTAATGTTCGAATACCTGACGGTCAGTACTTCACATGGTGACACAGTGGCCAAAGATTTACACTGTCTTGGTCCAATGTTCAAATCTCTAACGGTCGATACATCCCGTGGTCAGTAAGTGGCTAGGGATTCGGAGTGTTGACTAATGTTCGAATACCTGACGGTCGGTACTTCACATGGTGACACAGTGGCCAAAGATTTACACTGTCTTGGTCCGATGTTCAAATCTCTAACGGTCGATACATCCCGTGGTCAGTAAGTGGCTAGGGATTCTGAGTGTTGACTAATGTTCGAATACCTGACGGTCGGTACTTCACATGGTGACACAGTGGCCAAAGATTTACACTGTCTTGGTCCAATGTTCAAATCTTTAATGGTCGATTTTTTCCGTGATAGCTAGGTGCCTAGGGATTTGTATTGTAGACTTCAATGCCCAATGTTCAAATCCCTAACAGTTGGTATTTCATATGATGACTCTATAGCTAATGATTCGGATTGTGGAGTTTAAAGTCCAAGGTTCGACTCCCTGACGGTTGGGACTTCACATGGTGGCTCAATGGATAGTAATTAGGACTATGAACTTCAAAGTCCGAGGTTTGAATCCCTGACGGTCGTTACTTTAAGTAGCGTTTCTGAGGCTAAGTATTCGAACTGTGAAGATCAAGGTCCAAAGATCAAACCTTTGATGTTCGGTACTTCACATGGTGGCCTAAGAATTCGAACTGTGGAGTTCCAGGTCCAAGCTTCAAGTCCCTGATGGTCGGGACTTCACACGTTTTATTACGTTCCAGCTCACGCTTTTTGGACCATGAGGACTGGTGATGGAAATTAACAAAAAAAAAAAATAAATAAATAAAAATAACAAAAATAAAACTACTGTTAGTTTTATCCATTTTTCATTGGAATGTAAGGTTGGGCTTCTATCTAATTTGCTGGATGGTAGGATGAGTGTATTTTTCATAAATACAATTTCAATGTTATGAAATCGAGCTTTCATTGGCATGTAAGAGAACTGTGATATTCAAGTTAAGAGTTGCACCTGTGTTGTAGGTCGATACTTTGTACCATTGGCTATTGTGGAAAGGTGAGGCAACTTTTTCAAACAAAAATTTACATTTTGAGATATATTGTGGTAAGAATAAGGTATTTGAATAAATACAGACCTAATATACTCATTATAAGAAGAAATTAAATGCATTATATAAGGAAACTTGTCTTACATTTAGCTTATAATTAATTAGTCACAGAAAGAGGTTTTAAATAAAGAAACTTAAGCTCATTTATTAAATAGAGATTTTTCAAAGCCTACGTTCGGGTTTTGGCTCTCTTCCCAAGTTCCTAATCTCATACTATTTCACTGGCAGTTCATTAGATTTTATCACCAAGGATTGGCTCTACGATTTGTTACCAGCGAAAAACTTTCACTAATGTGGAATAATTATGTATTTATCCAACTTAACTACTTGGATGTACATTTACCTAATTATTTACCAAAAATAGATACTGGCAAGAGTAGTAAGATGGGTAGGACATAATTACAATAATAAGAAGGATTTTAAAGTTATTGTTTAATATATATATGTATATATATATATATATATATATATATATATATATATATATATATATATATATATATATATATAAAGAAAATACATATTATATTTCAAGCACTTGTTATGTCCTTTTTACTGAAGTAGTAGACTCCAAAGAACACGATTTATATCTACGTATATAATGACAATTTAATATTTTACACCTTTTTGGGTAAGCACTAGTCAATTTTCAATATTCGGCTACTTTTGGAAAATGGTTTCCATTTTAAGAGAAGTTTTAGTCTATAACTTAAAATTTATAGGAAGATTATATGCAGTAAAAGTAATTTGTTTTAACATAAAAATTCCTAATCAAAAAAGTTCTGATGAAGAAATCCAGTAGTAATGTAAAGCCATTCATACTTCATAGCCAATGACGTGTACAATCAAGATAAGCCCTATGTAATCTCAGCCCTTACACAGCTATGGCGTGTAACCAAAGGGCAAGGTTACATTCACTATGTTTAACATCACGCTGAAAACTAAGTTAGCTACGTTTCAGATACATTCATTCTAGAGTGTCATGCGTAAAAGGTTAATTGATAAATGTAAATTAGGATTTGATAACACAGAACCTAACTACACTCTTAGCAGTTAGAATATAACAGTTAAATCGATTTATGATTCTTGGGTCATTCTCAAATATGTGACGCCAACACAACTTGCATCAAAGGCAAATTAACGCGCAACACGCATTTATTTATGGAATGATTACATGAGTGTAGGTTGAGTGGGGATGGTCTGTGTAGTCTGATTATTAACAGAGTTAGGCTTTTGCTCAAAAAGGGCCATATATCCCACAGCCAGGGACACTAAGGAGCCTACAGTTTTACGTGGAATCTTGACCACGTAGTATTGGTCTGTTTTTGAGCTTATTATCAAGCCCAATACTCAGTTCTATTCCCTACACAACATCCACACTACCACTCAACTTATCATTTTTATTGTGGCATTTTTGAAAAACGTAATATTTCAGTTTCAAATACTATCTCTACTGACTGTATTTTACTCTTTTGAATCCATTATATTAATAAAAATTAAAATAAAAAGTAGTAATATAAATTATTAATTCAATTATATTGCGTAATTTGTTTTATTATTCGCTTAAAGATTGACTAAGTTAGATATTACAACTTATTGCTATGCCTTTTACAATAATGTTTCTGACAAGATACTTACAAACATTTGACTGTATTTGAAAAGAAACATCTTCATTGTATTTTTTTTCTTATAGATATTTAAGAATCAGATATACGTTAGTTCAATTTTTTTTAAAGTGTGAGTCCACATTCTTGCTATTATTTTATTGTAATTTTTAATGGCTTTATAACTAAATACTATACATAATTGTGACATTTTTAAAACGTATTTAATCACTCAGATGCAAGTATTAATAGCATATTTATGAAAGTGAGTTGAATATTTTGATTTATTCATTGTTAAAGCCTCCTGAGCTGATATATATATATATATATATATATATATATATATATATATATAAAAAAAACAAATGATAAGGTTAACGTACCTTTGTCGTCTTCAGCTACAAAATCGTATTTTTTGGACTACCGGTTTCAGAGTAAGAACTCCATCTTCACATCTATTGCCAGTGGACGTGAACATGGAGTTCTTACTCTGAAACTGGTAGTCCAATAAATAGGATTTTGTAGCTGAAGACGACAAAGGTACGTTAACCTTATTATTTGTTGAATATTTTGATTTTATTGAAGAAGTCATAGCCATGTTTTTTTTTATTGTAGTTTTTGCTTATTCGCCATAAGTGTGGTTTTTTTGCAAATAACTATCTTGTTTGTGTAAATATTTATGTAACTTAAATGATCTCTTTTCCAAAACTGTTTACTTCTTTACAAATCTAGGAAGAAGTAAACATTTGATCTATCCTCTCTTTATTTATTTTGTATAAAACTCGCCACTAAAATTGGCTATCCAAATCCTATTTACGTTATATGGTACAAGCGACTAATATGCCTAAAGTGTGTATATAGAGCCTCTAAACTGCTTTCTTGCTTCTTAAGGATGAGCTTCAAGGACATCCATGCCCTTTGATGTCAGTCTGAGTGAACTCAAAGACGAAATCCTCATTTATTTATTTATTTTGTACTTATTTATTTATTCTTAAGACGCCGATCGTAAAGATTGGGCGAATATTGATTTCGAATGAGTGAGGAGTATAGATGAATGAGAATTGTTACTATCTGAGTTCGACTTAGCTTAGAAAGGAATATTTATTAATATCCCAATAGCCAGTGCTACTATAGGACCTACAGCTTTCCGTGGAATCCGAACCACGTAGTTTTGGTGTGATTTTCAGCTAACTGACATGTCTGACACTCAGTTATATTCCCTACACATCTGAACCTTGACTACCACTACCATCCAATCATGTAAGCGTTCAACCATAGATTCATATGAGTATTATAGGACTGCAAGAAGATGATTGTTCTTAAAAAGATGAATGCATTCCATATGTTAACATATTATTCAGTACACTTTTAGTGACTTTTATTGTGACTGTATCATTTAGTTTTGAAAAATAAATATAAATAAAAAGTATGCAAATAAATTAAAAATTGGATAAATAAAACAAGAATTCAGTACATAAAGCATATTGGATTACAGTAAACAAACAATATCCAAATGTTTTCTGTTATACTTATACGACTGTTTTAAGTGAATTGTTTGGTATTCAGAGAAAAATATGTAATATGTTAAAATAGTTTACCTCTTTAACCTATAAAGGAGACAAATACTCAGGGATATTGCAAACTATTTCCTTGAATACATCCTTTTCAATTGGTCACCATCACCACAAGTATAGGTCTAACATTGTACGGCTGGTCCTTTATACCTTTGTACTTAAGATTGTTTCGGTGACACCTTTTTGGAACAAAATTATATTTATAACCTAAAATATAATGTTACAACATGGATCCGTAGAAGGCTCACCGTTGGTATGGTATACGTATGACAAAAAGATCTCAATATCGTCCTGAAATACTTTATTTCATTACAGTATAATTTTGTTTTATATATGGTGAACTCCACTCACCCTACACCCCACCGATTCCTTACCCTGGACAGTGACACCTGCCAGTTACCTCTAATGTCCAGCAACACTCAAAATATGGAGATAATCTAGCTTAGGGTGAGTGTAGCTACAAATTCAAGAACTATATTATTGTTCCACCAACCATAGAAACTCCCATTAGTTGTTTTAAATTATATTATTTGTAAAGCCCGTTTGTAATTATAGGTAATCTGACCACAAAAGTATGGATGTGATCCAACAATAGGATAAATTTAGTAAAGTAAAACCTGGAACTCATTTTATAAATATTTTCCTCCAAACCAATGTGGCCCTCTGTAAAAAAGTTACAAATCAGCCAAAGTTCACTAACCTATGAAAGTTGATAAATTAAGGTCAGGTGTCCTTAACCATGTCTAGATCTGGAATGTTCCAGAGTATCCATGAGAGAAATTTCCTCTAGACAGCCTGAACTACTACATTTGTGTTTACTCATTTTTTATTCCAACAATTGCATTTTCAAGGTGAATTCGAACTTGTAAAACCTTGAACAAGCTTGATTTTCATTAAAATACCTAGCAATATTTAATAATATTAAATATGCCACATACAAAAATAAAACAAAAAAATACCTAGTGAAACAATTTGATTTATGGAAAAATATAATTAAAATTTTACAGGAACATTTATGAAAAGTTAAAAAAAGCTATGGGAATAACTGCAAAACTTTTTCGTATACAGTGGTAAAAGGGAGGAGGAGTGCTCATTAAGTCATGTGTGATTTGATGGTTAGGAGGACCTATCGAGTCATGGGTGGGTGGGAGGTTCCATCGATTCATGTACGATGGGGTGGTTTGGAGGGCCTATTAGATCGTCAGTGATAGGGTGGGTGGGAGGGCCTATTAAATCGTGAGTGATAGGGTGGGTGGGAGGATCCATCGAGTCATGTGGGATAGAGTGGTTGGGAGGGTTAATCGATTTGCCTGTAATTTATGGGAAATAGTGAATCGCGAATGTCGATATTGTTGATACATTTGTGTGATTTGTTCACAAGTTTAATATCAGCTAATGGTATTCTCATGTTCTTCTAGAGTGTGAAAGGGTTGATTTCGTTTTTCCTTCCCAGTGATGGACTGATGAATCATCACTATTCATTAGAAGTGAGTTATAAATAGTTGCTAACCCATTGATTATCTCTACGAATCTCAGCCACCAATTGTAATGCACCATGATTATAAAAACGGCCGTTTTCCTGTGTAATTAATTTCAACTTCAATCAACATTGGTATTTAATGTTTACATTATTATTAATTTTTTTGTGTCTATTTGAATACCAAATAATGATTTCATTTAATAGTTATAAGCTTAATTTATTAGTGTTAATCATACCAACCAATAGTTACAGCTGATAGTAAATTAGTAGGCGAGGCTTGGTACTGCGCTGCCATCTCGCGGCCTACGAATTTCCTAGTTTCCATGGCAACATTGAATGTAATGACACAGTGGGGTAAGAGCAATCTCTATCTCACTTCCACCGCTCAGTGCATATATTTCGCAAAGGTGCTTTCAGTCTTTACACAAAACAATAGGAAATCTTCATTAGACATATGGCATTTTAAATGTTTTAATGTAAGAAATGTAATTCTTTTGTTCAATTTGTTTCCTATCTCAATACAACCTTCAAATAATCAATAGTGTAACTTTTGCGACTTCAATTTTACGTTCGATTAACTGCTTTTTAGTTTCAACTATAACTAATATTAGTGTTGTATGTTGTTTGTAGACCTCCCTTTTCCGTGTTAATTGTAGTGTTTCAACAATACGTTCTTTTCTAGGAAGCTCTTTACATGATTCTGACGTATGACATACGACACACTCTTTACATGAATATTCATGTATCTCTGCTGAGACAGGTTTCTGTCGAGGTAGACGATGATTCTATTAGGGTATAAAAGCTTTAATCACTGCCATTTTCACCCCACTTTAGAGGGCTTCTGTATAGTATTAACATGTTTTAATTATTTCTAAACACAGTCATAAATGTTGGCAGGAAAATGCGTGATAAATATTTGGACTCTAAAAATGTAACATTCCTATTGTACTTTTACCGATATCTTTTAATAGTAAAATAGTGTGATTTATGACAAATCTATCTATAAAAATGCTGCTGTAAGGATAAAAAAAAGATTTTTATATGTAGTTTATATTTATTTAGGTATTAGTTTAGCAGTAAACCTTATAAAAAAAAACATTTAAAAGAAAAGGATATTACATAACTATTATATATTCCATATCATATATAAATACTGTTGGTGAATGAAAATAGTATCAAAGTATTATATATATTCATTAATCTTTTCAGTAAATAATTTAATGTAATACTTGTTTTTGAGTAGCTAACAGTAGCTGTCACCAATTGTAATAAATTTGAACATTTATTTACTGGAGATGCAGGGAATATACATTCATCACTTCCACAATAGCATTTCAGAATGATTATTAGTATATATTAGATTATATCAATATCAAAATAACCATATTAAAAACGGTTTTAAATTTCATTGCTAGGATCTATGGAAATGACTTGTTAAATGTTATAATTATTCTTCACAGAATGTAAACAAAGTAACAACGTTTGAATGAAATACTTCGATAAACTCGCTATACAAGTTTTTCTCAAAGTGTCACCAGATAATTGAAACGTCTCGCTAGTGATGAAAAACGGGGCGCCAGAGGGGGCGCCACCCTGCATCCACACATCCCCTACAGGGGTGAGTTCAGTGCCAACACTGCTTGCAAAGTCCAAACCATCTTGTGGGTACGTGTTGTAACAGGTTCAATGACTAGATGAAAAGGATTATCTGTAAATGGCACTAAACACATGAACAATGAACATTGATGTTAAGTCCTAAATATTAGAGGAGGAGGTCTTCTTTTACGTGGTGAAGTTAGGGCTAAGAAGGTCCTAATCAGCCGTTATTTATACAATTTTATCGGCTTTTTTCTTAATTTAACTAAAAGTAAATAATTATTTATCACACAGTTTAAGGATCAGCTAATTCTTAAAGTAAAAAAAATATTTGTTTAATAATGCAAATTATAAATATTCAAATAAGAATTTAAGGTATTGTTATATTTTAGTATTTTTACTACATATTGTTAAAAATAAAACAGGGTTGTTAGTAGTAACGATATGTAAAACTGTGCACATGAGCGAAGTGTTATTAGGAAAACCTACAATGTAGTAGAGGATAATAAAATCGTATAGTATGTTTTCAAGATAACATTTCGGGTTAAGATAAAGTTTATTACTTTCAAAGTCTCAAAACATAAATAGCCATATACTGTAATGTTGGTAACTTAATACTCATTTTATACATTCAAAGAATTGTTGGAAAAAAAGACTTTCATATGACTAGCAGCCAAAGATAAACTAGGGTTGAAAAATAGGTAAAATTTAGTCACATAATGTATACTTTATTTTACACAGCTGTTTAGATCTTAGCAACGATTTTTTATTGAGGGCTCCCATTCACTCTACACTCCACCAATCCTACTACCGCAAAACAAGTTAAAAACAGCCCTATGGCCCTAACATACAACGCTCGAGAAATGGAGCAAAACTGAGTGTGAATTTAGTCTTTAGGGTAACATTTATATTCTCCATTCAGCATCCTTAGAAACGCGATTGTTTCAGGAAAATCCTTGTCGTGAAGGTGGTATTCTATGCCAAAACTGTTAAAAGTAGATTGCATACTCCAAAATATGTGAAAATAAAGGTATCTCTTGAATGAAAGCTATACCATATATACCAGTATTCTTTGATCAACAGTATCCACCACACTAGCCTGACCACAAAGCACTCAGTAAATAAATAAATAAAAAATACAAAAATATGTAAAAGTGTGATGAACTACTAGAATTGATAAATTATGATCTAGGCTCGCTTCCAGCCTAGGAATTTCCCCTGGAGAGCCTAGACTCCAGGTTCTTGTTGTTGCATATATCACCGTACGTGTTGGGGTGGGCGGGTGGGTCAACACAACTGTACGTGTATGGGTTCTTTACAGGAGTTCTCTACAGGGTGGTTCTCTACGCTTGCTTACCCTTCCCTTCATTGTTCTCTCTATCTAAGAACGCCCACAAAGAAGTTGTTGCATAGCTCTGAAATATGTCGGTGCTATGACACTCCTGCTGAAAGATTTGGAGCTAAGAGCTTCGGCATTTTTATTTAATAATAGACAATAAAGCTTTGTCTTGGGTGTTATCCCATTTTATAAAACTAGGAAAAATAAGAAGATGGGTCGAATACTAGTAAACAGTAAAACATCTTTGAACACCCAACTTAGTATTCCAATAAAAACTTAAGGGACTCCGAACCAATAACATGTAGTAGCGTGTTTCTTGTTGAAATACCTGGTGATTCACAAAACGAAACATCAAGTTCCACCTGTCTTTAAAAACAACACAGATCTCGTGTTAAGAGAAGATCAACTTAGAGTCTTGAGAAGCTGATATTTCCCACAGCATGGATTTTACTATTCTAAAAAGAATGATCCCATGAAATAGGAAAGATGGGAAAGTTTAACGAATGAATGAAAGCGTGTTTGGTGAGATTCATTCGAGTGTGGTTGTTTTTATCAGTGATCTGTGAGGTTAAACGAAGTCATAGTATTGACGTAGCAAGTATTTGAGCTCAAACATAAATTAATAATGCTTCACTGAAGTTCCAAACATTAATTAATTAATTATTAAATTACAAAAAGTCTAATTTTAATAACACTTTAAAAATATATATAATTAAAATGATAAAAATATACTTGTGAAATGCTATCTAAGTAGTTTAATTTTGTAAAGAAATCAAAACTTTCTAAAATAAAAAATATAAAACTGTTACACTACCGGTAAGCTAAAAGTCGCACAGAATTTTTTTAAAGTTTTCTAACCGTAACCGAATCTACTTCCATCCTGACAGGTCCTTGTCTCAGGAGAGGTGCATGAATATTCATCAAGGACCTTACGTCACAGTCATGTTGGATGTATCTTGAAATCCAACTTTTCATGTTTGAAACATTAAAACAATCAAAATGAATGTGGATGTTTAAACACACATTACTAAAATTGTACTAAAGTAGTTTATGATTCGTAGTAATAAGTGTACATGATTTATTTGATCTGTTTGAAAGAATTTCATAAAATGTCATTATATAAATAAATGTATACATATACATACATAAATAAATACATATACAGGGTGTCACAAAAGATGTTTCCTAGCTGTTAATTTTCGGATTCTAATCCTGATTAAAAACAAAAAATAAAGGAAAACTAAATAAAAGAGTTTTATTTATTCAAATAATATTGATTGTTTTGTAGGCCTACTACTATTGTTAATACAGCACTAATAACTTACACCACATAAAATACTATAAAAATGTACCTTATGGTTGAATACAAATATGTAACAAAGAGTCGTATTTTAAGAGCTAAACAACAATAATAATAACAAATCATGACTAACCTTCAGGCCAGAACTGCACAGTTTTGGCCCGCGGTCGCGACTCCCCATACACGTTCGATTGCCCTGAAGGCCAGATTACTCAGTTGGAAATGTTTACAAGTAAATGATGTCTACAGTTGAAGATTTTGAAGCTTAAGCTGTTATCATAAGTACAATTTAAAATAAAATAAACGTAGGAATCTGTGTTTGTGGGCTAAGGCTTGTTTAGAAAGATGAAAAGGTACTTTTTCCTCTAAAAACTACAAAAATGAAATTATTGTTGTATTAAATATACAATAATCAACTTAAAAATACTACGCTAATGAGGAAATAAAATGGTCCTCTTAATTATACGTACCGATTTTGGGGAACAACGAAAAATACTAAACAAACACAAAATACCAAGCAAAACTATATCAAGCAAAACATATTATTTAATTTTTCATACTTATTTTAAAATGTTTAATAATTTAACAAATTACTTTTAAAAAAATAACAAAATAGAATTATATATTGAAATAAAAATTCTGTTGTGCTTGCAAGTCATTCCAATGAATTAAAAATACAATTAATTTTTAAATATAACATTACATTTATTTTAACGTTATATTTCGCCGCTGCCCCTCGTCTGGCCTTAAGGCGCGATGTGAGGTTTGGACTGCGCAGTTCTCGCCTCAAGGCAAATTCTAGTCGGATTTCACATTGAGCGGAACTTTTATTTCAATGAATAATTATTCTTAGTTAATTTGTATAAGTAATTATCAAAATAAATTAAAAAAATTATTAAAAATGAAATTGAATTATGTGTTTTGCTTGATATCGTATATCATCGTTCCCCAAAATCGGTACTTATCATTAAGAGGCCCTTTTCATTTTCTCGTCAGCGTAGGCTTTTTAAGGTGCTTATTTTATTTGACATTTGTAGCTATTAGATTGCTTAATATTTTTATATATCTGAAGAACAACACTTAGCAATCTTTTTTGGTGTTTTTAATGTGTTTAGCTTATTTTATATTTAGAACATCAATAACTCACACTCAGCCTTTAAACCCCATTTCTCAAGTGTTGCATGTTTGGGCTTGAAGGCTGTTTTGGACACTTGAGAGTTCAACTGGCCGATGTTATGGCCAGTGGAATAATATTAATCTAAAAAGGATTTTTATAAAATTATGAAAGTGGGTGGTTAACAAAAAATAATTTTTTATTTTATGAAGAAAAACGTATCTTTACGTCTTTCCAGACAAGCCTTAGCCCACAAGCGTCGATTCCAACGTTTATTATTATTTTTTTAAGTGTACATATGATAACAGCTTAACTCTAAATCTTACATCGTTTAAATGTAAACACTTCCAACTGAGAGATCTGGCCTTCAGGTCAAATCGAACGTGTATGGGGAGTCGCAACCGTGGACTAAAACTGTGCAGAGATAACACAGGTGGCCCTTAAACTAAATAAATAAATGAAAAAAGAAAATACTCGATAGGGGGCTAAACAAGTGTAAAATATTATTTTTTAAAAGGAGAGCATACTTTTATATAGCTTATTTTTTTTAAATAAACAGTACTAGATCACAGGAGTAGTATGATTAGAAGGTTAAGAGTCGTGGCACCAATCAATAATTTTGATCTTAAGTTTAAATGAACAAATGCTAAAAACATTTCATAAATGATTATGATAAGTTATGAAATAAACCCAATGTGACCTTATTAAAAAAATAATTTAACAATTTCAGTATATAACATTTGTTTTGATATATTTCTAAAAGTTAGTTTATTAGTCAAGCTACGGTCGTAGTTCAATTAGCTTCAGTTTAGTGAAACGTTTGCTGCAGAGGAGTTCATAGTTCTATTCAGCGAGAGTTGAGAGTGAAACTCCACCCACTCCTGGTGTAACGTAGGCTCTGGGCTGATTCACAGTCGTTCTCATGTTGCTGTAGTGATGAACTGTTCCTTCTGCCTGAATCTCACTTACTGACTGCCAACTTAGGATGCTAATGAATTAGTAATCTTGTAAATAAATGGTTCAGATGGACATCCTGTTTTTATTGGCTGGTACGCCACTTTGTGACAGCGAATGTCTAGGCGGAGCCCACTCTCAACTCTCGCCGAACGGAGATTAGTAACATTAATCTTGACGTCATTGGTAAATCAATTTAATTCCAGATAATGTATCATATTTGTAACCGGATATGGATTATGAATGGTTTAAGCTAGTCGAGAAGAGATAATTCCATTTTGAGCTAAAATCCAAATATCAGCCATCTTATAACATTACTATACAGTTAGTGTTTACAAAAAAGCTTGCTGATGACATTCACAGTTTATGTATGGAGTTCCCCCTTTTACTGGCTGCTTCTCACTCAAATCACGTCCGCCGACTTACCTGTGAGAATACCAACCACACCAACTTATTATGAAGGCGAATACCTCAGGTAAGACCTAATGTAAATACGGAGGCTTAACAAAATAATGTCTGTTTTTGTTTGCCATATTTTAGTCATAAATTAATGTTAAAAACACAAATGTATTAAAATTTATTTGAAAAAAGTACAAATATACTATTTTATTCGATTTCAGTAAACCGAATTGGTTGCCTTCAGACCAGAATATTTACAAGAACTCTTATGAACTTTTACAGTTTATATAAATACCAATTTTTAAGTATAAACTTACACATTAAAATACTTATTTAAAAAAATAATTACAATTAACAACAATAATACAATAATTTATGAGAAAGGAACATTGTTTAGCCATGAACTGTTAAAAATCTGTCTGTCTCATCAATCTGTCTCATCCGTCTGTCTCATACGTCTGTCTCATCCGTCTCTCATCCGTATGTCTCATTCGTCTGTCTCATCTGTCTGTTTCATCCGTCTGTCTCATCCGTCTGTCTCATACGTTTGTCTCATCCGTTTGTCTCATCCGTTTGTCTCATCCGTCTGTCTCATCCGTCTGTCTCATCCGTCTGTCTCATCCGTCCGTCTCATCCATCTGTCTCATCCATCTGTCTCATCCGACTGTCTCATCCGTCTGTCTCATCCGTCTGTTTCATCCGTATGTCTCATCCGTCTGTCTCATCCGTCTGTCTCATCCGTCTATCTCATCCGTCTGTCTCATCCGTCTGTCTCATCCGTCTGTCTCATACGTCTGTCTCATACGTCTGTCTCATCCGTCTGTCTCATCCGTCTGTCTCATCCATCTGTCTCATCCGTCCGTCTCATCCGTCTGTCTCATCCGTCTAATCAACTCAACACTTTAATACACATTTTTTCACAATATTAGTTTACTGAATGTCTGTTTTGTAAATGTTGTGGAAGCTCTAAAGGATTAATTAAAACAATAGTGATACATCTTAATAAATCAGTGATTTAAATTTATGTATATATAAAATCCAAAGACAATACACTCAATCATTACGAAATCTCTAGAACCACTGAACAGATTTTGACGACATTTGGATGGAAGTTAGATTTTTTTATCATAGAGACTCGCTAAGAAAGAATTTAAAAATTAAATTTCTATGGACTAGAAACAGCTCTTGTACCATAAGCGTGACATTGACATTTATTTAATAGTTAATTTCAAACAGCTGATACAACTAACATAACAATGACCCACAATCTTAATAACTTTGGTTTTCATTGTGTAATTTTTGAGTTCATTTGTACTAATCATGAGATGATTGTAATAGTTCACATCCCTCGAGTAGACTTAGAGGGAGTTCTAAACTGTAAAACTTTGTTAACTAGGAGAATGGCAGCAGGCTGTGCTTTTATATTGATGTGATGGTTTAGAGATAACCACGGAGGAAAGGTTAATCAAACGTAGAGAACCACCCCCTAGTGAACGAAGGGTTATAGAATAGTTTATACATATACATAAACTCAATACTAAGCCGCAGAGATATCTGGTAGTTTTTTATATACACTTCTTAATGGATATAGTTTAATAGATAAGCATATTGGATCTATTAATTAAAATCTAATGTGGTGAAATTAAATTTTAATTTGCAACCTAAAACCGATGATTAGTTAAATAATGTTTAGCTCTCGATCAGAATTTAACACTCTTTCATTATTGATGCATTTAACAATATGATTACTGTCTATGTACTTCTTTACCACTAGAAATATAGTTAACGTACTGCTTTAAAAATAATAGAGTACTTACGACCATAAATTAATTTTTATAATAACTTCCATGTCCAAATGAGAAATATATGTCACATAAAGCATCCATATCAAGGGGATAAGGCGCTGGCTTGCGCGCGCGCGCGCGCGCGTGCATACACACACACACAAGGTGCTGGCTTGCCACGCAGCTGCCCAGGGTTCGATTACCGATGTGACCATAACATATTTTACCCTGCTGCTCCCATGGAAGTCGTTAAGCCAGTAGTCCAACGAGCCTAAAATGACGATGGTGAACTGTGTATTTACTGGCCATCTCTCTTCACAGAAAGCCACACGACATATTTTTTTCGATCCTAAGAAATAAACCATTTAAAACTCAGAATCACACTTCCGATACATACTGTAAGAATGCTTTACATCGATTGGGGCGAATTAAAAGTTAATGTTACACAAATAGACAACTTACTAGACAGATAATGAATTGAATAAGAATTCTGTTTTATATCCACATTACATTATTTTTTAACTGTCCCTCTATAACTATTTTATGTTTGATAACTATATAACTAGGCAGAGTTGTCCGATTCTTGTTTACCTATATAAATAGTAGTTGATTTTTAAACATAATTCTTTTTACAGAGGACAGGGCAAGTTTTAGTATGCAGCATGCACGCTTAAGCTACCCAGTGGCTAAGGATTGTTTCTGAGCAGACTAAGGTCGAAGGTTCAAATCCACATGGGTGGTACTTTAGTCCTTGAATTATGATAATGCACAGGCCGATAGTTATATATTTACTAATAATAATAGTTTTTAAATACTGAAAAAAAGTTTACATTTAAAACTATATTACTGCATAGTATGAATGAAAACTAATCTAATTATCACTATTCGTATGTGAGACGCCGACTCTGCTTTCGCGTATTTTAAGACGAATATATATGAGTTTAACATGATTGTGGATAACCTGTGTGGTCTAGTAACTAACTAAGATATACTATTTTTATGAAAGAGCCATTTACTAATAGCTCAATAAATAATAGGGCAGCTAAGGAACCTGCAGCGTTACGTAAAATGTAAACCACGTAGTGTTAGTTGAACTTTCATAATACCCTGATACTCAGTTCTTTTCTCTGACATACGCACCCTGACTAACACACAACACGTACCCCCTAAACCTCTCTAGTAGTGTCCACGTTGATAGCAACCATTGAGCGGACGCCGTGTCATTATTAGGAGGGTTGAGCATAGAACCTAACATTTAGTTCCTAAGTAGCTGAGTTACAGCACTTTATTTTTTTGTTAGTGTACGTTGGAAAAATGCAGTGTGTTGAAAACTCGCCAATACCAGCCAAAGACATAATATTATGTTTCAAGCAACAAATATTCAATACAAAATCAGTTCATCTAACACTCCAATTATTAATAACTAACTAATATAATACTAACCACTAAACACACGCAATATGATAAGCTTTTTTTATTTCAAAGAAATCAAATTATTTTCTAAATATCAAGTTTACTAAGTGAATCTTCTATTCCATTCAAAGTTTTGACTTATGTTAGTTTATAATATTTTTCGAAAATTTTAATCTGCTATCTAATTCAAGTTGGATAAGTGAAACCGACAATTCACTCCTACTGCCCCTCACCACTTAGGGCATTAAATATTTACATGACAGCTGAGACAGTTTTTCTCAATTCTGGAGTTGTTCACACGATCCCTTCCTGGTCAATTGTAAGACAATAACAAGGACCGAGGTACTTGATCATCGTCAGCTAATCATGTGTATGATGATGATCATACATCATAAATTAACAGCATACAAGAGTGTATATCCAAAATATTAAAACTCACCTCAAAGCTACTGTCTCAACACATTTTAATCCTACAATTAATAAATACAACCTTTACAAAACTAAAATAATATTTTCAGAACTCTACTTACGCATTTTAATTCAACTGAAATGTGGATCCACTATTAAGGTTACAATAAATGCCGGCACTGGTGACACAGTGCTGTAGCCCAGCTGCTTGGGGAGGAAAGTGCTGTGGAGATTATAGGCTCGGTCCTCTCAATACCGACATGGCGTCCGCTCAATGGTTGCCATCGACGTGGGCACTACTAGGGTCTGGGATGTCCATATTGGGTGATAGTCAAGGTCCAGATGTTGTGTAGGGAAGAGAAGTGAGAATAAGGCTTATCAAATAGCTGAAAATCTGACCAATCTACGTGGTTCATATTCTGCGTACAGCTGTAGGTCCCTTGTTGCCCTGGCAATTGGAATGTCAATAAATAGCTCTTTCTGAGGAACAGTCGACCTCAGTTAGTAACAATGACTACACTCATTCATCTATACTCATCACACTCATTCGATCCTCAGATTCACCGATATATCTACGATCGGCGTCTAAATAATGAATAAAATGAATGATTCATTCACTATAGTAATCATTCATGTTTCATAAAAATACGTACAAGTTGTGTCAGCATCTGAAATCTGAAAAATAATCTATATTCTACTAGATTGAACAATAAAAAAACATAATAAAACTTATAAAATGTTCACAAATTAATAACTACATTTTTACAATCATTCAAGGTCAGTAAATGTCTTGAAATCATCAATTTTAGAACCAACTTAGATTATTTGCATTTAAAATAATATCTTGTTAAGTTGTATATGCTTAATGGCAAATGCAAATAAACTATATAAACATAAAAACATTATGTACGGAAGATTGAAAAGAAAAGTCAGTGTGTCTAAGCCAAAAGGAGGTAGTATAGAGTGGTTTAGGGTAAAACGGACTTTCCATTAAGCAACGGTTCATCCGATTAGCGGTATATGTTGTCCGTCCAACCCCAATCGGGTTAAAGACTTTCGATTACTTCTGTCTTTTTCTTGGACTACATAGATTCTGGATTACAGTGTTTGTTCATAACTGCTAGAATATAAAATATTATATACTAGCATATATAAAGTATATAATATTTTATATACAGTGGGTATCAATACCACTGTACGTGTACGGGCGGGCGGGTGGGTCAATACCAATGTACGTGTATGGGCGGGCAGGTGGGTCAGTGCCAATGTACGTGTATGGGCGGGCGAGTGGGTCAGTACCAATGTACATGTATGGGCGGGCAGGTGGGTCAGTGCCAATGTACATGTATGGGCGGGCAGGTGGGTCAGTGCCAATGTACATGTATGGGCGGGCGGGTTATTTTCTTAGTATTATATAGTATCTGAATTCACGGTCTGTAATGTATGTTTCCTTTTTAACTGAACTAACTTCATGTGAATTCAATATGATCCTCCATTAGTGTCTCTGTGCGTGTATGGGTGGGCGGGTAGGTGAATATCACTGTATGTGTATTGGTGGGCAGATGAGTCAATACCACTATACATGTATTTGTGGGTGGGTTCGTCAGTATCACTGTATGTGTATAGGTGGGTGGGTGGGTCAATACCACTATACGTATATGGGTGGGCGGTTGGGCTAATATCACTGTACTTGTATGGGTGGGTGGGTGGATCAATACCACTGTATATGTAAGGGTGGGTGGGTAAGTCAATACCACTGTAGTGTATGGGTGGGTGGATTAATACCAGTGTACATGTATGTTGTGGTAGGTGGAAATAAATACGGATAGTATTTTTCATGCAATGATTTGCAATGACTTTGAAAGTGTGCCTAAATGTGAAAGCACCATCATCATGATACTCCTGGAATTACTCAGATGATTTGAGGCCCACTCCAGGTCTCCTCTCGTTGTGTGCCCACAGTAGTCCTTCACATATATAGACATAACAGTACTGAAACCCAGGCAATAGGTTCTATGCTCGGCCCTCTTAATACTGACATGGCCTATACTCAATGTTGCTAATCATCCAATATGTTGTATCTTTATAACTATTCTATGTACTTTGTGTAAATATACGTATTTATACATTCTTTATCATCCCAACCCCAAAGCAAATATACTGCAAGATTAGCTACTACTAAATATATAGTTAGACTATAAATCTTACAATGATAGTTACTTTACACATCTGCTTCATATTCTTAACCTGATTTTGGTAAGTCTTTAGTATATAAACGATGATATATTAATAGACTAAAAATCTACAGGAAATATTATTTCCTCAGAATAATTGTGATATAAATAAACTAAAACATCCTTGAACTTTTTAAACGTACCATTTCTAAAAGAACGTTGGCATTTCTTAATTATAAGTTTATCATCATTATAATACAATGATTTGTTTGTTAACTTTTTTTTTTTGTTAAGTTCCTGTTAGTTTAATATGTTGGATAGTTTGTTTCAGTTAATATTAAACAATAGTTTATACATTATAAGAATAGAAAATATCTAAAATCAACATTCTTTCAGATAAATATAAAGCAGCTATAAAATAACTAAAAAATGCTTGCCCTAGATAAGTAATTTTGCATTTAGGTTTTTTTGGTTCATGGCATTTTGTTCTGTAAGATCATATCGTTTGTATGGAGGAAACCTTTTAAAAAGGCGCACAGCTAAGCGTTATTCAGGGGAGGGGGTTTATGAGGGAGTCTGGGGCAGAATGAGGGGATGAGTAGAAGGATATATATTTATAACATTGTTAAATCCGAAACAAATCATCATCATTAAGTGTACTACAGTAACGTGGAAAGTAAAAGCATTGACAGAAGAATTCATGATGAAGAGTAATATTAAATAACTGTATACAATAGCACCAAGCATATAATAAAATATCATATTATGATTCTTCAATTATATGATTACTTGTTCCAACTAAAATATAGAGTATCTAGTGTTAATCATGACCTGGTGATATTTACAACATTTAAATTCTTACGTATATCGAAAATATTTTATATACATAGGCCGTTTAGAAAACGACTTTAATAAAGCACTAATGCGAGTGAGATGTATAGAGTGGTGCAAGTGAGATAACTTCTCTTCCCACAATGTACACATATATTATAAAATTGTCATGGCAACCAGAGTGGTAGGCTGCGTGCTGACAGCATAATATCAAGCTCCACCCATTTTATGCCGTTAACAGCAGTGACCTGTAACAGGTCCACCTAATTAACAATAACATTAATTAAATTTAATAAAATACAAATTATTTTAATGAGGAAATAGGTGCATTTAATTAAAACAAATACCGAACATTTAAATAAAATTCGGTAATTATAGCAAACTAATAGCCAACAAATATAGGAAATGGGGTAGGCAGATTTATTCAATGGTAGTCTTCCGAGATACCAGAGTAAACAACATTCCAAACATTGCAGTGGAGACAGCTATCATTTTGCGTCTGGAACGAGTCGATTTCAAGGGGAATCGACATGTCACAAAGTGACAGTCAAGCCCAAGCTAAATAAAAGATATTATTAGTTGACAAAATGGGCAATAGATAGTAGCACAAACCAGGCCAAGAGCACATGGACAGACCGGAAGTTTAGACTTGAACCCAAAATCATTTTCCCTTACAGAGACAGGCAAGGGACGCCAGCCTCGTTCACTCCTATTCCATCTAGTGTCGAGTACACAAGTTCTTTTTCACCGTGGGTGGTCGACAGACCTCAAACCCGAGTAATCGGTGAAAAATGTTTTTTATTAAACATGTTTTAATTATTATTTAAATTAAAGTATCTAAACAGTTATACAATGTCTAAGTTAGAAACGTCACTATACATTAAAATGTGAAAGTCAAGACCACGAGGAGCTTCAGCATCAGATGAAGAGAAAACTAAGATAAGTTTTAGTTAATAACTTAGCTTAATAATTTTTATATAAATCAGTATCAATTATATACATTCATTTTTTTTACTATTAAAATTCCTATATAAATTAAAAATGTAATAAATTAGCTTTTCAATCTAGAGTTTTATTCATTGTATTTACAGCCTCACCGATTTACCCATAAAAAATATAACGACCCTGAGATATACTAACAAATTTTAATTTGAGTAATAATATACCAAATTAATAAAAAATTTAAACTAATGTAGCTCATCAAGTAAAAGGAGAGGTTACAGACCATTGGTTGGTTTGATTAATACCAACGAATGAAACTTGGAACGATTTAATTAAATCATTATTCCGTATTCAAATAACAATTAATAATAGCGATAACACAATGAATAATAATGTAAGTAACAAATAGTAATTAAACGAACTTGTGCAGTTTATTACAGTTAATTTTTTCAACTAAAAACTGTCGTGGAAGTTAAACACTTGATAGCGGAAGTTAGTCAAGCCCGTGAAGCAAAGCAGCTCAGTGGTGGAAACATTCCCCTCTGCCGTTGGGACCTTTAAGGAAATGCACTAAATATAACATGCCGGTCACTTACGTTTTTGCTCAATTATAGTACGGGTGATGACCAAACTATGTATTTGTTTTGTTACTAATAGTTACATTTTTTTAAAGTATGTGCAATTTTATAACTTCCATAAAATCTATGTATTGAAAGAAGCTTTCAACTAATACCTGTGAACTATATTTTAGTATGTTAGCTTTTAATTTAACGTACAGCTGGCAAATAAAACTAATTCATTAACTTCCTATGTCATACATTATCTGAATACGTATAGATTATTTTATAACCCAACATTATACTAACATAGCACTACTCGTATGATTTTAAGAACGTAATGTCAAGACAGAACAACTTTAACGTGAATTTTTACTTATAGTGTATTTACTTGTAACCAGTGAGAGTTATTCCTGATGTCTGGGGTTCTTACGTCCTTTTTGAAAGTCAGCTTGTTAAAAAAATACTTATCTTAATCCACTTTATAGCTAGGTAATAATGTCACAGTGTGTTGTTAATGAACAAAACTTTCTAAGGAATAGTAGGCCTTAGTTTGTAACAACGATTACATTCGCTCATCTACACTCATCTCAATCAATCGAAGTCTATAGTAACCCATATCTCTACGAAAAACGTCTTAAGAAAAATTAAAAAAGGAAAGAATATTAAAATAAAATAAAATTAGTGGATATCTCCTTAGGTTTAAGTATTATTTACAAAGTTAGATTTATAAAAAAAATAAAAACTACAGTACAATATTAATTTGATTTTTCATCAAATATATGCTATCAATCAAAATTAGTTTGTTCAGTGAACCATACGTGCGATAATCGTAAATACTGATTTGTTGACATTAGTCAATTTTGAAGATCCTTCCACTGCTATTACAACAGTGAAATGTAATTGCAAATATAAAATATCATAATCATCCAATATAATGATAAAAAATAACTATTTTAATACTATAAAATACATTCAAGGACAACAATTCCCATTAAAAATAGTACTTGAAATTCCTTACGTGCCAAATAACCAGATATGAATTCCCAAGTTTGTGTCAAAGGATCTCGTTGAGAGAGTGTTGCCAACAATCTGTACCTAATGAGAAACTGGCGTGAAACACTTGTTGAATATGTATGGAGACAACCTCTGTGAACAAAGGGCCTTAACCTGTGACACGCTAAAGACAATGTTGAGGCAGCTTAGGTTTTGCAAAGAATAACTAACTCCAAGGTAGTTCAAAAGTGTATTCACAGGATCTTATTGACGGAATGCTGTCAGCAATCTCTATTTAATGGGAAACTGGCAGGAAAATTGGTTGAATATGTATGGAGATAACTCCTCTAAATTAAGGTACCTAACCTGTAACACGCTAAAGACAATGTTGGAGCAGCTTAGGCTTTGTACAGAATAACTACCTCCGAGGTAGTTGACAAGTGTATTCATAGGATCTAATTGACGGAATGCTAGATTAGATTAGATTAGATTGAAAGGGGATGTACAGTTGGTCCAGTCAACCCTTGCAACGAAGCCTGAGGCTTTTTGTGCCAATCCCGGTGCCTAATCATCGTAAAGCTGGCAATTCTTGACCAGGTCAAGGAGCTTCTTCACTAGATTAGTAATTTCCGACTGTCCCAGAGGTGAGCCTTCAAAAAGTACTCTTCTCCTGGCACCAAGAGCCTCACACTCCAGGACAATGTGTTCTGCCGACTCTTCGTCCTCCCCACAGAGGCGACAGATGGGATCCTCCGTAAAGAGTCCCACTGTTCTTAGATGCCTCCGGAATTTGCCGTGACTGGTGATGAGTCCCACCACCAGCTTGACGTGCAATTTACTCAACCCAAGAAGTGACTTTGTAAACTTCTGGGAAGGATTTCTGACAAGAACCTTGCCGAGTCTTTGCCCTGGGAACCGCCGCCATCTTTCCAGATGTCGGGCGCTGACCCAGTTTTTGATTGCTGTTTTGACAGCTGCAGCCGAAACGCCGCAGGCCGGCTCAGGACCAATGAAGGGCTTGATAGCACCTTCCCTAGCCAAGGCATCGGCCTGCTCGTTGCCTTCTAATCCCCTATGTCCTGGGGTCCATTCCAGCAAGACCTGATTTCTTGAGCCCAGGATGCTGAGGGACCCCACACATTCCCAGACTAGACCAGACGAAACCTTCCAGGAGTCAAGAGCCCCTAAGGCCGCCTGACTGTCTGAGAGGATGTGGATATGTTTCCCGCAAACCCCTCTCATGGTTTGCGCTGAACGTATGGCGACTTCAGCTTGGAAAACGGCGCCATACGCTCCCAGGCTCATGCTAGCGTTGGTCCTAGGGTCGCCAGTATAGACACCAAATCCAGCTCTGTTGCCCATTCTTGACCCGTCTGTGAACTATACAATTCGGTCGTGAGAAGAAACCGGGCTACTAATAGCGTCCCAGTACTCCCTCGACCTGAAATCCACAGTATGGGGTCTGTGGTTTGACTTAATGAAGTCCAACTTCATTGAGAGTACCTCATAGTTTACTATATTGACCACTGAGGAGTGAGTGACCTGTGCAGGACCCCCTCCAGTGGTCAGTCAGTTGAAGCCTTTAAGCCGCCGCCCGAGCCTCCCCAATAATGAAGAGATCAAGGGGCGGCAGGTTAAGAAGAACCTCCAGTGCATTTGAAGGGGTCGCTTAAAGGCCCCTGTCATGCACATGCAGGCAAGACTTTATTGGCTTGAAAGCCTACCCCGGACACGGTACGGCACGGGAGAGTGGATGTTTGGTAGGATAAGGAATTAATGGGATAGGAGTGCTCTCAGTATCGGGATCACACTGAGAGCTGTGGGAAGGTACCCTCCTCCTTTCTCATTGGTTATGGGAAAGATGAGACCCCGGGCTTGGGACCGGTGCAGTGGAGTTGACGGAATGCTACCAACAATCTCTATTTGATGGGAAGTTGACGGAAAAAAAATTTTTGAATATGTATGGAGACAACCCTTGTGAACAAAGAGACCTAACCTTTCACACGCTAAAAACAATGTTGAGGCAGCTGATGCTTTGTACAGAATAACTACCTCCAAGGAAGTTGACAAGTGTATTCATAGGATCTCATTGACGGAATGCTGCCAACAATCTCTACTTGATGGGAAGTTGAAGGGAAACACTTGTTGAATATGTATGGAGACAACCCCTGTGAACAAAGGGACCTAACCTTTCACACGCCAAAGACAATGTTGAGGTAGCTTAAGCTTTTTACATAATATCTATCTCCAAGGCAGTTGATATTAAGGGTATTAAGAATATTTTAGGGTCTTTGGCGTATAATTTGGCATATATAGATAACAAAAATTACAATGTGAATTAAAATATATTGTATATATTGTATTAATGGTAAAATGAATAACAACTTATAGTTCGTTACTCATCATTTGACGCCGATTCATTATTCATCATTGTCGAATATTTGAGGCGAATGAGTGAGATGAATGTATATGAATAATTATCTTATGTTGTCACTGATACTAACTAAGTCTACAGTTTCATAAGAAGAAAAATATGTTTTAATAGTCTAATAACGTGGGCAACCGAGAGACATACAGATTGTATTGACACACCTTACAGCAAACTACTCTAGTAGTGTCAACATCGATGGCAACCATTGATCGCATGGTTCGATTTTATATAATGATCATGCATACTGTTTATTCGGCGTGATTTTTTAAGTGTGCCACTGTTGAGCTCTTTTAAACCTCTAGAGGTACAACTAACTTTAAATGGGGAACTTAACCTACACTTTCCCCACTAATAAAAATATGCATTTCAAAAAAGCCACTAGTTTCAAAAATGGTGGTTAATTTAATTTTTTATTATGGAATGCTATGTATTTAATGAATTTTTCTGATATAAAAAAATTAAGACTATTTTACTCTAGCCATTCTTCCCGTAATATTAGCCATTTCTAATCTAGTGACACTCAAATAGTTAAAAACGGCAACTTTTGACATTACAAAATTGAAATGACAGCAATGTTTTATTTTGTAATGTTAGGATCCAGGCTTAAATTCATACTTATTAATTATCATACAATTTGAATATCTTAGAGAAAATGAATAAAGTTGTCCCAAGACTATTTTTTAATAACCCAGTTTCTACTACTAATTTTAAAAACATTTGATATTTCCTTTTTCGACATAGTTTCACAATTAAGTATATTTTGTAAGATAAAATAGCACTTAGTACAGAATAAGTAAATTATTATGTTAGGCATGTAATCGCAACACAGTATGTATATTTTTGAGTATTTAATGTCCTGGCTCCCTCAAAAATTGTCATTTTTAAACTATTTAAGTGTCCATAGATTAGTAACGGATAATATTGAAGGAAAATGCAAAGAATAAAAAATCTTAAAATTACATTTACAAAAAATCACAAGTAGTGTGAAAAAACATTTTATTGCATGTAACAACTATAAGCAATTAATTAAAGAATAAGAACGAAATTGTTTTATATTCATACATAGTGTTCATTTAGTAAATAAATCTAATATTTTAGATGTTACAAAATAATTCCATAATTTAAAAATGTATAGTCTGGAAAAATTATGGAGGGGGGGGCTGAATTAATACACTATATTCTAAGACGTCAAGTAAACCATTTGGTAGTGGAGAATAAATAAATTGAAATATATCCTAAGGAATCCGACCCACTCACCATTACTTATACAGTGGTATTGTCCAACCCACCCCTCCACCTTAAAAAACAAGCAAACTGTTAGGGGTACAGTGTTTTGGTCATACTCTTTCATTTACAAAACATAAAACTACTTCCTAGTGATCGATTACTTTAAATATTTTCACTGGCATTGCTTAGCAACTTTGTTCAACAAAATAACAGCAGATATATCTGATTGTACGTTAATTGGTGGATTGTTTATGGTTTATTAAGTAGAATATAACTGCAGAGAACAACATTTAAAAATACCAACAAATAATTTACCTATTGCACTATAGCTAAAAAATAGAAATTATTAACTTCACGAAATATGTTCTAGGTCATAAATAACTAAGTTTGATGGATGGATAATATTATATCATTAGTGAAACTAATGACAAAATATTGAACAGCACCTTAAGTTTTACAGCAAACAATTAGAACGCTCAATTAGAAGTGTATATATCAATTTATAACAGTAAACGTCTTTCTCAAAAAAATTACATGCCTGGGTTAATATGTTATACCACTTCTAATTTAGATTTTGTGTATACGTCTCATCAAAATACACTGTTCTTACTTACATACTTACATATGCGACGCCGACACAACGTTGTTGGTATTTTAAGGCGAATATGAATGATTATATCGGTGTAGGATGAGTGTGGATGAGTAGTCTGGTTACTACCTGAATTCAACTGTTCCTCAGAAAGGGCAATTTATTAATAGCCCAACAGCCAGGGCAACTAAGGGACCTACAGCTTTACGTGGAATCCGAACCACGTAGTGCTGGTCTGATTTTCAGCTAATTGACAAGCCTGGTATTCAGTTATCTACCCCACACAACATCCGCACAATGATTACCACCCAACATGGACACACCAGACTTCTCTAGTAATGTCCACGCCGATAGCAACCATCAAGTGGACGCCATGTCGGTATTAAGAGGACCGAGCATCCAACCTATCGCCTACAATCTCCCAAACACTTTGTCCCCAAGTAGCTGGGTTACAGCACTGCGCCACCAGTGCCGACAATACAGTGTTCACCAATAAGCTGCCTATTATATGTAAAGAACATGAATTTCATGTATTTTGTATGACTTATGGATTTTTTAATAATTTAACTAGGGAGAATTTTAATGTTTCTTTTTTGTTTGAACTGACTTTTTACTCACGTAAGGATGTATAAAAATATAAAGTTTTTACATTTAATGGAATATGGTGTTACCAAAAAAATATAAATTGACATTTATGGTAATTTATAGGTGAAATGGATATTAAAATAATTATTGATTTATGTAACATCCTGACACAATTTCATTCATCATGTGATATAATATTACTACAGATTTATTTGAAAAAGACGTTTATTAAAAATACCTCAGGATTTCTCTGTAGAAACTAAAATAATAAGATCACTAACACAACCCTAAACACAGTCCTTTTAATATGACATTCTGTATTCATGTTTATTTCAACCGATTGACAATTTTAATTTGGCTTTAAGTAAGAATATATATGGTACATAACTGGAGACAATTGAAATACACATTGATAAAAATACATTAAAAAATAGTTAACCATACATCATGTTATGTGATTTAAATAAACAAAACATGGAATAACGTGTTAACATATCCTAGCCTCCAAAGGTTGTTATAGTTAAAGTATCTAGTGTTATGCTTTCACCCTATATTGCGAGACTGTGTTCAAGGCTAGGCTTACACTTACCACGGACAGTCAGTATAGAGAACTCTACTCTCTAAGAAATCATTGCACACACAGCATCTATAAAATATTAGCTAACATTCATATACTGATCATCCTTTTACTTGATTAGTTACAGTTTGGGCAGTTATGTAGGTAGAGACAATTCATTTAGTTCATCCCCCTGAATTGTAAAATGGCACAGGCTCTCCCACCCAAACTACACATATAGACTGCTAATTACGACTGCATTTCTCTGTGTGATTAAATTTACTTTTAAAATTATATTTTAAAATTAATAATGATATGATTTTAAATTTGGTTAGTTTCTATAAAACTTGTTGTGGCTAGTAGGGGAATATACGTAAAAACACATCTGATGGTGTTTTGGGTTACCAATTGCAGCTCTAGATATAATATAAAACAACAAATACAGTGTATTGCATAGAGTCTATAAAGTCTGGGTATAAGTTAATAACAAATAAACCACTGCAGATATCATATATAAACTTTGCACAGTGTCATGCCTACACAGGAAGTCATACAAATCTCAAATGTAAGCTTGGATCGAGTGATACATCATTTTAAAGAGTTCAGTAATTATAATAGAACTTTGTAATACGCATTTTAAAAAATATATCCAATCAGAACTGGCGGGGAGTATTAGGTACACATTGTGAAGTATATTATGCACTTCCATTTCTGACCAGATCATCGTATTTAGATGCGGATTGCGGCGTTTAACTCTACTAACTGATCTCTAAAAAGGAGGTATCACTCGACCAATGGTTTAATTTAAGATATGTATGACTTCCTCTGTGGGCCCCCCCCATAGTACGCATATCATGGTAATAGCATGGAAAAATAGTTTACATATATGAACGTAACATGATCAGAGATGGTTTGAACTCTGACTCATGCAGGAGCAGATGGTGCCTCTCAAGACCAGTCTACATTGCTTATAAACCAAAATTATACCCGAACATCAGTGAACAAGACCAGTCTACATTGCTTGTAAACCAATATTATACCCGAACATCAGTGAACGAGATTAGTCTACATTGCTTATAAATCAATATTATACCAGAGCATTATTGAACAAGACCAGTCTGCATTGCTTATAAACCAATATTATACCCAAACATCAGTGAACAAGACCAGTCTACATTGCTTATAAAACAATATTATACCCGAACATCAGTGAACGAGATTAGTCTACATTGCTCATAAATCAATATTATACCAGAGCAATAGTTTAAATTCATATAAACAAAAATTAAAACTCTTAATTACATTCATAAACCAAAAAAATACCTCTTATTAGTTTCTGGTAATATAAGTAGTACAAACATAATTAAAAATGTAATAAAATAACACTTCATAAAAAGTGAAACATTAGGAATACACTTATATTTTCACAAATCTGATTTCTTTACTCGTATTAAAGTTCTGAAATATTAAAATATTTAATAAATCTAGAAGAATTATACCAATTAAAATAATGACGATGAAATATATTTACTTTTGTTAAATTAAAACATCAAATAGAAATACAGTAAAATATAATGAAGTTTAACTTTAAGTTCAAAAAATATATAATAATAATCTAAGTTCGCTTAGAGCCCTTCGTATTTCGCTTATGACCATTGCTAAAAGTAGAAATGTATAATAATGTAATATCTAAATTAGCACATTGTTTAATATAAATTACGAGCTATATTCTTCCATGATATTTAAGCCACGTAACTAGCCTATTATAATTACTGACTGTTCTAAAGTAGTTAGACAGTCTCACCCCTCATACTATGTTGGTGAGGCTGTCTGTATGAGGGAAGCCTCGCCCCCCCGTACGTCAGTCAAGTGACCAGGCATTACTTTACCCTCGTCAGGCCCACAGCCCTTGTTTATACACCTCTTACCCACGCTTTAATTTGCATTCATATAACGTCATTTGAAATGGAAACTTTGGGGTATGTTTGCATACAAAAATACTACTACACATAGACCGCTCAGAAAATGGCCTTTTTAACGCCAGTGAGATGCAAATAGTCGTTCAAGTGAGACGGAGAACTACTCCTATCCCTCTGATTACACATTGGTGTAATCATATTAAAAAAATGTTATGACAACCAGAGCTGTAGCAGACCCATTTTGTCATTAGCAGCAGTGACCATTGATTAGTTTGATTAAAATTAACAAATCAAGCTTAAAACTATTCAATTAAATCATTATTTAGTATTCAAATAACAATTAATAATAGCAATAACACAATGAACAACAATGTAAACAATAAATAGTAACTAAACAAACTTGTACGTTTCGTTACAGTTTCAACTAAACAGTGTTGAAGAAGTTAAAACTTAATGGTAGAAGTTAGTCATTCCCGTGAAAAAAGGCAGCTTAGTGGTGGAAAGATTCCCCTCTGCTAGTGGAACCCCTTCAAGCGCTAAATATAACACGCAAATCACTGACTATATGGCCTAATTATAGTTAGATAAACATTGTTGTCTCTAATGATTCTCAATTTAGGCTTTCAACATATAAGTCCTCTGTTTTCATGTTATATTAACTGAAACAAATAATGTACCACCATCTTTCACAAGTATTTATGAACAGACACGATTAAAATCAATTTAAATTAAGACAAAGTTAAGGTGTATTCCTATAAAAGATGTTGATTCATATATGATATGTAGTAAAAAACTATCAATATTAATAGTAATGGTCTATCAAATATCCAAATAATATTTTGATTAATAACAATATATCAATATCACTGGACGTGTATGGGTAGGGAGGGCGGGGCACGGTCAATATCACGATGTCTTTTGGACTTTATGTAAAGGCATTTAATTATATTAGGAATAGTTCCATAGCTTTAAGTGGTATGGAGTAACTTTACAGTTTCCACTCAGCTATGAATGTTTGAAAACTATATCTGAAATGGGTCAAGCATTGGCTATGTTTTCAAGAGGGATACTTTTTATTCTCTGGAGATAATATGTTTGCTAAAAAACTTGAAAAAACATTGTTCACATATTTTAGTTGTTTTACATTATTACTATTTTTTGTGTTTTTGATTTGACGTGTTTTTACGCTGAATACGATTATCAAAATTGTTTTGGTCTATGAAAATTATATACTATGTTTACGTTGTAATTTGTATATATTAAACAAATACAATACAAACATATTTTATTTAGTTTCAATTAATAAATAATTGAAATGAAATAAAATATGAAGGAAAACCTGCATACAAGGCGAATCACGATAATACAAGGCCCTTGGTAATAGTTTACCACTAGGTTTGGGATATATTCTTCAAACATAGACCAATTCTTCATATTACAGTTTAGAATACAACTTACAAACGATTACCAGCTATGATTTACTGGAGTTGTAATTTAGGTAACTCTGTGTTTTATCGTCGACGATTGTGTCCTAATGATGCATTACTCCCTGGATAATACTGTGATTATGGGTTGAGTGCGCCAACATATCGACAATGTGAACTGGCCAACTACTAGTCAGACAATTTAATCAAGGCAAGTTTCAATGGTTATGTTTGAACATTTACATTTATTTTATGGAAACTTTTTTTTTTGTCTTTCGACCCTAGTGGCTAATTAAATGTTAATTTTTACGTTTATATGAGACAACGATCCAAACCCATGAACCCGTGACCACATGCTTTGTTCAGGAGTGATAACTAGGTTAGGAAGAGGCCCAATATTTAAAAACTCACAGCTAACATAATTAGAAAAACAATAGTTTATGCATTTGCTTACTTATTTTAAACAATATACGTTTTAGTCTCCACCAAATATTTACTTTTATGTGGTTTATTACTCTTTTAGTTAAATTTTATTTGCACTAAATTATTTATATTATAGTTGCAAGATTGTCTTATTTAGACACTAGACACGTTACAATATAAAATATAGACAGCATGGTCATTTGTGTCTAACTGTACCACTATAACTCTAACCTTGGTAAATTTGGGACTGAAACGGTTCTTAACTGTTTAACAATTACATTTTTCTTTTTATAAATATAAATTACAAATATGTTAATAATAGTTGTATGAATAAATACTTACTATACTGAATATTATCTTCTACCATCGACAACTACATTGCTGGCTTTCGTTAAATTCAATAGCATATATCCCCGAACAGTAAAACTTATAATTATAATACATATAAGAGGCAATTTTTGTTTTAGGTCAGGATTTCTCAATCTAATCAACAACCCTGCGTAGTCGGATAGTGTATGATTAAATTCTGAAAAATGTTGATCAAACTTATCTATATTTTATATAATAACTACTTTTTCTTATATACATTTAAATGATATAACTTTGGAATTGTCTTATAGATGCCGTTATAACCACCAACTCCTCGTACTAGTCAAGAAGTGTTGTAACACAGCTACTTGGGGACAAGGTGTTTTGGATTTTGTAGTTGATATGTTCCATACTCAGTAGTCTTTATAACAACATGGAATCCACTAAATGGTTGCCATCTACATGGCCACTACTAGAGAAGTTTGGAGTGTCCATGTTGAGGGGTAGTCAGGATCCGGATGTTGTGTGGGGAAGAGGCTTGTTCAATGTTCAGACCAATACCACGAGGTTCGTATTGCTGTAAACCTGTACAGTATTTGTATGTCCTGGTTTTTAAGTAAATTATTAATACTGATAATTTCTGTGCAAAGTTAAATTCAGTTAGTAACAAGAATACACATGCCATCCATAATCATCCTACATTAAAGTAGGCAAAGTTCCCTTAAAGCACGTACAAGCGGTGTCGGCGTCTGAAACACGCACAAGCAGTATCGGCGTCTAAAACACGCACAATCAGTGTCGGCGTCTAAAACACACACAATCAGTGTCGGCGTCTAAAACACGCACAATCAGTGTCGTCGTCTAAAACACACACAATCAGTGTCGGCGTCTAAAACATGCACAAGCAGTGTCGTCGTCTAAAACACGCACAATCAGTGTCGGCGTCTAAAATACGCACAATCAGTGTCGGCGTCTAAAACATGCACAAGCAATGTCGTCGCCTAAAACACGCACAATCAGTGTCGGCGTCTAAAATACGCACAATCAGTGTCGGCGTCTAAAACATGCACAATCAGTGTCGGCGTCTAAAATACGCACAAGCAGTATCGGCGTCTAAAACACGCACAATCAGTGTCGGCGTCTAAAACACACACAATCAGTGTCGGCGTCTAAAACACCCACAAGCAGTGTCGGCGTCTAAAACACACACAAGCAGTGCCGTCGTCTAAAACACGCACAATCAGTGTCGGCGTCTAAAATACGCACAATCAGTGTCGGCGTCTAAAACACCCACAAGCAGTGTCGGCGTATAAAACACGCACAAGCAATGTCGGCGTCTAAAACACGCACAATCAGTGTCGGCGTCTAAAACACGCACAAGCAGTGTCGGCGTCTAAAACACGCACAATCAGTGTCGGCGTCTAAAACACCCACAAGCAGTGTCGGCGTCTAAAACACGCACAATCAGTGTCGGCGTCTAAAACACGCACAAGCAGTGTCGGCGTCTAAAACACGCACAATCAGTGTCGGCGTCTAAAACACGCACAAGCAGTGTCGGCGTCTAAAACACGCACAATCAGTGTCGGCGTCTAAAACACGCACAATCAGTGTCGGCGTCTAAAACACCCACAAGCAGTGTCGGCGTCTAAAACACGCACAATCAGTGTCGGCGTCTAAAACACGCACAATCAGTGTCGGCGTCTAAAATTTAAGTGATAATAGATTAGTAGTAATACGCATAGACTGATTATAATGAACTCAGGTCATAGTCTAAGAAAAAATTAATCAATAAAAGTGCACACATTTTATTTCTTTACTATTTGGAAGTTTATTTGATACACCACAGTCAAATGTTTTTTACACTTTTAAGTACATTGTAACCAAAATAATATCTATCTATCCAAGCCGTACGTGGTAGATAGATTTGACTTAAATTGTACTGCTCTCATGATGTTTATATTTACTTGGATTTTAAATTAATACAACAGTTAGACTATTACACAAAACAACAGTAGATAAAGTTTGTTATACAGAGTAGTTATTTACCTTAAATTTTATTTAAATTTAGGTTTGACCTTTTGTCTTTTAATGTATTGATTGATTTGTAAACTTTTAACACAGTTATTATACGAAGTATCATCTTCTTGTCACCGAAAAGTAAATGTATCTATTGATTAAAGGCACTTAATGAAAAATCAAGGTTTAATTATTTACAACCTTGGAGATAGTTTGCTCACAAGATTTTAAAAATTACGTTTTACTTACTCATAGTCTTAGTAATCAATTACACAGTTAGTTGTAATAACAATTCATTACATTATTTTCATTTGATAATTATAGTAGCCTATTTAGTGCTTGAAAGTGTGATTAATGGTTTCAAACTTATTACCTTCCACTTCATCTAGGTCTAGAGCATTGTAAAACAAATTAGAAAAATTATTTAAATATTCACTATCAGAACGTTTTAGCAAGTTGTTTTCAAAGATTTTTGGGGCAATATATTTTACTATTATGGTAAATTATCTGTACATATTTTCATCTGAAAAACACTGTAAATCAGACAAAACCCTACTCTAAGTGAAGTCACAAGGATAGATTTCTTTTCAAACAGGGCTGAGGCGTGCATCCATAATATTGACATTCGTTGGCACAAACCCAAGCTATTTCTCACAACTTTCCCTCACGGCATATTGGTTTGGCCAACTATTCATTGGCTCTCCTACTAAACATCAAAAATTAATTTTCAAATACTTTTTTTTATTTATACACTTTTTGATGTTTTTATTTAGTAAATCTATAGGTTCTAAGCTTTATCCTCTTATTACTGACATGGCGTTCACTCAAAGGTTACCATCAAAGTAAACAGTACTATACATGTCTGGGTGTCCATGATGAGTGGTAATAAGTGTCCGGATATTGTGTAGAGAAGTGAACTAAGTATCGGGCTTATTATATGTCAGCTTATGAGTATTGTCCCTGGCACTCTACATTCTTGTTACTGACAAGTCATTCGAGTACTTTTAAGTTTCTTGTATACGTTTCGTATGCCTTAACAATCCTTGTAAAGTTATGTGTCAGCTTATGAGTACTGTCCCTGACACTCTACATTCTTGTTACTGACAAGTCATTCGAGTACTTTGAAGTTTCTTGTATACGTTTCGTATGCCTTAACAATCCTTGTAAAGTTATGTGTCAGCTTATGAGTACTGTCCCTGGCACTCTACATTCTTGTTACTGACAAGTCATTCGAGTACTTTGAAGTTTCTTGTATACGTTTCGTATGCCTTAACAATCCTAGTAAAGTTATGTGTCGGCTTATGAGTATTGTCCCTGACACTCTACATTCTTGTTACTGACAAGTCATTCGAGTACTTTGAAGTTTCTTGTATACGTTTCGTATGCCTTAACAATTATTGTAAAGTTATGTGTCAGCTTATGAGTACTGTCCCTGGCACTCTACATTCTTGTTACTGACAAGTCATTCGAGTATTTTGAAGTTTCTTATATACGTTTCGTATGCCTTAAAAATCCTAGTAAAGTTATGTATCGGCTTATGAGTATTGTCCCTGACACTCTACATTCTTGTTACTGACAAGTCATTCGAGTACTTTTAAGTTTCTTGTATACGTTTCGTATGCCTTAACAATTATTGTAAAGTTATGTGTCAGCTTATGAGTACTGTCCCTGGCACTCTACATTCTTGTTACTGACAAGTCATTCGAGTACTTTGAAGTTTCTTGTATACGTTTCGTATGCCTTAACAATCCTAGTAAAGTTTGTGTCGGCTTATGAGTATTGTTCCTGACACTCTACATTCTTGTTACTGACAAGTCATTCGAGTACTTTGAAGTTTCTTGTATACGTTTCGTATGCCTTAACAATTATTGTAAAGTTATGTGTCAGCTTATGAGTACTGTCCCTGGCACTCTAAATTCTTGTTACTGACAAGTCATTCGAGTATTTTGAAGTTTCTTGTATACGTTTCGTATGCCTTAAAAATCCTAGTAAAGTTATGTGTCGGCTTATGAGTATTGTCCCTGAAACCCTACATTCTTGTTACTGACAAGTCATTCGAGTACTTTGAAGTTTCTTGTATACGTTTCGTATGCCTTAACAATTATTGTAAAGTTATGTGTCAGCTTATGAGTACTGTCCCTGGCACTCTACATTCTTGTTACTGACAAGTCATTCGAGTACTTTGAAGTTTCTTGTATACGTTTCGTATGCCTTAACAATCCTAGTAAAGTTATGTGTCGGATTATGAGTATTGTCCCTGACACTCTACATTCTTGTTACTGACAAGTCATTCGAGTACTTTGAAGTTTCTTGTATACGTTTCGTATGCATTAACAATCCTAGTAAAGTTATGTGTCGGATTATGAGTATTGTCCCTGACACTCTACATTCTTGTTACTGACAAGTCATTCAAGTACTTTGAAGTTTCTTGTATACGTTTCGTATGCCTTAACAATCCTAGTAAAGTTATTTGTCACCTTATGAGTATTGTTACTGGCACACTACATTCTTGTTACTGATAAATCATTCGAGTACTTTGTATACTCTGTATAGACGAAGTTTCTTGGATACGTTTCGTATGCCTTACCAATCCTTGTAAAGTTATGTATCAGCTTATGAGTATTGTCACTAGCACTCTACATTCTTGTTACTGATAAGTCATTCATTCTTATTGTACAACGATCCATCCATATAGTTTCTTCTCCGTTACCAACATCTCCACACAATACCTCTGAGACCAGAATACCCAGTCTTACGTAGAAATACATAGAGTATCTCTTACTATTAACGTATTATCTACATTATTTTAGCTTTCTCTTTCTTTTTTCAAAGGTCTCTGATGTTAAAATGTGTAAAATTATATTATCTTTTTTTACTTACTGTATAAATCTGGTTAAGTAATTTATTTCATAATATCCATGATATGTATAGGTTGAATTTTTCATTGTAGAATATTTTAGTGACCAATAGTTTATTTAATACTGTTTAATAATCATGTTCAAGAAGTATAGATAAAGGTAAATATTTAGGTTAGACATTAGTCCTTATTTTCCTTTGCGTTGGATCCATGTACATGTACAATTACAATTTTAGCATGAAATAAATAGTGTTCAAACATACAAAGCAGGAAGGTGTTTAAATCATAGATATTAAGTTAAAATACAACATGTAGTTTAATTGGATCCAGCTAACTTTGTAATTTAAATTGGTCACTAAATATTTGACATCAGTTAAATCTCAATAAAATGTATTTTAGTAATAACTAACAAAAATAATAATGGTTTTATACTTATTCAAAATCATTATTATAATAATTGTTAATTCCAGTTTTCCAAACTGCCTATCTAGGACGTTAAGGTCTCAAAATCATATATTATTAATTTAAGGACTACGTATATTGGATGGCAGGTAAATGAAAGTGAAACCAGCATAAATTTAAGTAATAAAGGTGGCCAAGAGCCAAGTTTGGATTTTGGTATTGGAACACCTCCAAAATTTTTAGGCTTAAACCCTTTTATAGGTATTTCCTAAAATTAATTACGACAGGTTGTATGGAAGAATTTTCGAAATTGAGAAGATCTCAGTAAAGTACAGTGAACAGTGGCCACAGTAAAATTCTATCTCATTATTTATATTTAAATAAATTTCTGCTTGAAAAGTCTATGAGTAGACGTTAAAGTTACTCATACGGAAAATTCTGTACAATATACAATCGAGGTAAGTCGAGGTAAAACTAATTAATTTGAATAATTAAAGGGTTAACTAATTACTGTCGTGATAACCTGTAATTCAATATGATTTATGGTCAGTAAATATTATATTTTTCCTTAATTTATAAATTAATTTTTTCTCGCTAGATTAAATTACTAAAGCATGTTCGAGTTATGTATTAGGCCAAATAAATATACATAGTCCGCTTAAAATATGACCTTCTAACGCACTTGTGTGAGTGAAATCGAGAACTACTCTTCCCCCACTGTTTAATTACATTTTAAAAGTCATGGAGGGAAGCAAGGTATGTGGGACGGTATAGGATAGAATGGAAAAAAGGAAATAAACATTATCTAACGGAATGTATATATACTAACACATTTATATGGGTTTACCAGTCTAAATGAACATGATTTTAAAAAGTTACGCAAAAGGTGCTTTCATTATGGTTTAAAAAAGTATTTTTCTGTTTTCAGAGTATAAATTATTTACATAAGTTTAAAATGTCCTTGTAAACATTTGTTTCTAATCTGTTTAGAATGAATATATGTGACATTTATAATTTATATAAATTAAGAGATTAAAATTATTTGACTAGTAGTTTCCGAAGTTATAGCAGATCCAAACGGTCAAGCATGAATACTGCACAAGTATTTAGTAATTTAAACCTAATAACGTACTGTAAGCATTGTGCAAAATTCTCAATTAAAAAATAAAAATAAATGATTATTATTATTATTTTTTTTTTTTTTAGTCTTATGCTTTATCTTTGTATTATTGTAGACAAACATTTTTGTTACGGTCCTCGTTATAATGTTTAATTCAACTGCATTGTTGTCTATAAAATGTATCCCTTCATTGTAGGTTTAGCTATTCGTTTGTTTTAAAATTACGCGTATATGTTGAGGGAATATTGCCTTCAGCCCAACAATGTGGGAGCACCCTACACGATAGGAAGTCTTGGCACACCTCCACACTATTATTCTTGCCTCACCTTTCCGGACACTAATATTAGCTGAGCCAATACATCTTCCGTTTTCCACTAGGGGTGGGTTTTAGCTCTCAGAAAAATAAATCAATTCTAATATACAATACAAAAATATGCTAAAAACAACTGAGCTATCATTGGACGCATAAAAAAGGTAGGATGTGTTTTTAGACAATTTAAAACAATTAGTACATTTTAACAAGTTTTAAAATCATTTTAATAACGTTTAACAGTTTTATTTAAAAGTGATTATAGTTTACGTCCTGAATCAAAAATTGATTGGACATAGTGAAGAGCGTTGAAATCCTAACAATGAAAATGTATCCAAACAAATCGAATCAAATGTTTATTATTGATAGAATGAGTGAGTCATGAGATAAATATATTGCAGATTTATTTACATAGTACAATTTAAACAGGATATCATAGATTTATTTTCATTAAAAAATTAACCATTTAGATTATTGAACAAATAATTGGACCTACCTCAAAAATAATCAGGTAAATATTTATACATAAATTCCAAAGTTACCTAATAAATAATTAATATTTTTGTGACCTTTGAATTCCAAAGGCTTGTTTGAACCAGCTCACGCTAATTTCACGAGTTACGTCAAAAACGTATCCTTAATTGAAGAAAAGAAGTAAGGACATATGGCCATCTTATTTTTTAAGGTACTAAGCAATGTAGATTGTATAACAAAGTACTTGCAACAATATACTACAGCAAATTACTTTATACACATGTGACCTCTGTTTGGTATATATTTATATATGTATAACCTTCACTCGCTGATCACTGTATCTCAAAAACTACTAAACCTTTAAGTCTGATATTTGTAAGATGATTGGTATTATTTTACAGATGTGCTAAGAACTAATATTGAAAAATTGTTCGTAGTTCCGAAATTTAATCTATTTTATTGGAGAACTTTTTTTGATTGCAAAAACACTGGTTCACTATCTTACAGTAACGACTTATGACATTATATTGAAAACCTAATACAATTTTCTGCATGGGATTAAAAAAAATAAATAAAATAAAGTTAACGACAAGAGATAAATAGCCTGGCCATACGGATTTGCCGAATCTCATGAAACAAACTTCTATAAGACTTATTTAGTTTGATTACTATAATTCAAGATTAGTAGAAATAATAAAGTAAACATAAAACCATGGGAGCGTTGCAATATGTTATTTGGCGATAATGTCCCGACCCATTAAGTAGTGACCCTATAGGCTGAGACTTTATAGTGATGTGATGAGTTAGACGAAACCACGGGAGGATAAACAAGCGTAGAGAACCACCTCGTAGAGAAGCACGTGCAGTCAGGTAGTATATAGATTCAAAACTGTCATTGATTAGTTTCATTCATCAATCATCACGTTTTCCTTCTATCATTAGTGGAAACACGTATGATAAATCCCACTTAGGCATTTGTTCATATTTAGATTAAATATCTGAAGTGATATTTAAATGAAGGTTTATACTTTTTAGTAAATTTATATTAGCCAAAATAATTATTCCAAATTTAATGAAACCAAATTAATTAGTATTGTCCATGAATAAATGAGGTAAAATATCGTAAACTAACAGATGACTGTAACATATAAGAGCAAGGCGTTCTGGATTTTAAAACTTATAGAATACGACTATAAAATGATATATTTGACGTAATGTTTTTGTGTGTAAAACCCACTAAATTGCTACAAAATATCACTTTCTTTTCCCAAATTTCAATAGGAATTCCTCCAGTTCAAATTTTTATTATTATTTAACAAATTTCATAAAAAATGTCCGAAAACTTCCAAAGATATATATCGTTAAAACTACCACTAATGACTTAATACCTTTATTATGAGCCGTCATAACCAAAACAACCTCTTCCGAACCACCCACAGGCTCTACGTGGCAGGGTGTTGTTATTGCATAGAACCAACACCAGTCCACCCCCTCTGTATAAACCTAAAACTAACACATCCCTGTTCATAATATTTACAGGAGATATATCTTGTGTAGTTATAGCTACTCACTAATACTTACATGAACTATCAACCATGTTCCCTTCACGTACAAAAATAGTACAACAATTAAACACTGTGGTTTTTGTTTTTTATCTAATACATCTCACGCCTCGATCAGAAGTATTTAGAACAGTGCCGTTATGAATATCTAACTAATTGAGTAATATACAGTTGGAGTTTTATGGTCATAAATATATTTGTATCAGTATATTATCAAATAAGAGGTTTTTATAAATTAAAATTCGTAATAGAAAATAAAATGTAGTTTATTTTGTATCCTTGGGATGTTACAGCAAATTTTAGCTTAACTTATAACTAACTAATAAAATAAACTAATGAGTAGAATAAAACTAATCATAGGAAGCATACTATAAAATTGGTTTTATCTTCTTCAGGAAATAACTAAAAAAAGGGGTTTTCTTAAAATAAACTACTAACTTGTTTAGCCGAAAGGTAGACATCTTTAGAGCTCGTCAAAATTGAAAATTTAAAGAAATACAACTCTCTTGCCTAAGTCAATATTTTTTTAATGAATAAAAATATGTAAAGTTTTGTCAAACAATTTTAGCATTATGATTTTGTGAGAACACGTCTACTTTAACTACTTCATGGAGGAGTAAGGCTTATTTCATGACAGAAGTGTAGTTTTGCTGTGAAACAATGAATTTAAATTCATGCTCACGTATTAAGTATATAATTTCAAATGAAAATCAAGAGAATAATAATTATTATCTAAGTAATATATTTCACTTTATGTTATATTCCGAAATAAATTTGAGTAATACAATATATTAAATAAATTAATATATAGTTGACCTCTAAATAAACTCAGGAACTATACAGTGTGGAAGAAAAGTCACGGAACAGATTATCAATTTTTCGACGATTACAGATAAAGCAATAAAACTTGGTACATCATTACTGTGCCTATTAATATACTTTTTAAAACTTTACTTTTAAAAAGATACAATGAAAGTCCTGCTTTAGTCAGTTTATTATTCTTTTCTTAGCTTAAGATGGAAAAGTTAAACTTTGTAAATCCCTCCTAAAAGTAAGAAATTGTTTTTTATGATATTTGGTCACTCTTCACTTCCAATGTATGATGATCCACAAGGAGTTTAAGAAAAATGTCATAACTAGTATAGGTCAAGATGTACATAATTTTAAATTGGTTGTCTAGCACAGGTGAATACCACAAACTGCAATTTAAAAGGTTGATCTAGTACAAAATGGCAGATGTTTAAAGATTTTAATTGAAATAAGTGATGCTTACCAAATATTTTTAGAGGACATGTTCGAATCTCTTACTCTTTTTTATGGCTAACTTTACAGAGTACATTTGTATGACAGGCATAATGCATGCTGCACGTTTTTTCTTCGATTTACCAGTACACTTGAATTGTGGATACTAATGCAATGCCTTACTACAACCAAGAGAATCTTTGAACATCTACCATTTTGTACTGGATAAATATTTTTAAGTGTCGTTTGTTATATTCAACTGTGCTAGACAGCCACTTTAAAATTATGTATATCTTGACTTATGCTAGTTTTGAATTTTTTGTAGAACTCCTTGTGAACCATTATTGTATTAGCTGTCCAACGGATATCTCGGAAAAAAAGACAAAAATCTAAATATTTCTGAATAAGTAGTATCAGCAATGATACAATCATCTAAGAAACAATAAAATGATATTTTATAACAATAAACTAATATAATAGTTTAATTGTGAGTAATTGTTATAGATAATAATAAACGCATATTGCCTTAAGTGTAATTTCAATGTAACTTATTACATTATATACAGTTAAATTTATTTTATTTTTAAATATGTGAACTAAATGTATGTATGTATTTTTTTCTGTATAAAGTGTAAAATACTTTTTGGGATAAATATGGTAAGTGATAATGCAATAGATATTACGTAAGATATATTATTAAGGTTTTCAAGTATACTGACCGATGGGAGAGCAAGGTAATTTCTATTTATAAGGTATTGAGGGGAGATGATAGATTACCTGCTACACCTGATATTTTCTTGCACCATAACATCAGGGTTTTGTGTATTTAGGGAAGGTATTTCTCTTCAATCATAGGCCTAGCTTAAACAAGTCCTAGTTATAGTAATATGGAATAGTTACAATGCTACAACTACATTTCTGATGAACTGTACCATTATATTGAAGAAATGTATTTCACTGTATTCAGTTGCCCTTAGAGCTTACTTCAGCACAGCAATAGTTTACTATTTTAAAAGACTTAACTCAAACCTCATTTGAACTTTGTATATCTTAGAACTTCAGTTGGGATGCATTTTTATTAATAAAAAATTTATTCTTCCTATGACAACTTAAATTTCGAATAAGTCATGATGACATATACCACATTGATTGGGGAGGGGTGGGGAGTTACGCACTTATTGGTTGATGTTTCTTACAAGTAAGGTGTATAATTACTGTTCATGTTTTTATTTATAATTCGACTTAAATGTTCTTATTCTTTAAAAGACGTAATAGAATACTTATTTATTTAGTAAATTTCAAAATGTATCAATTGTACATAGATACTTCTTTCGAGAAGTTCTGAGTTACTGAGACATGACACAAGGAATCTCCTGCTTCCATGACGGTAAACATTTGGTGACGTACAGTTGGATGATGACAGAGAACATCAGACTGGCTGTGTATCCATGTGAACGTTTACACAGGCTTGCAGGACCTCAATATACTATGTGACTTGCCAGAAGTTCTGAGTCACTGCCACATGACACAAGGAATGTCCTGCTTTCACGACAGTATACATTTGGTGACGTACAGGAAGTTGAGGACAGAGAACATCAGACTGGCTGTGGATCCATGTGAACGTTTACACAAGCTTGCAGGACCTCAATATACTATGTGACTTGCCAGAAGTTCTGAGTCACTGCCACATGACACAAGGAATGTCCTGCTTTCACGACAGTATACATTTGGTGACGTACAGGAAGTTGAGGACAGAGAACATCAGACTGGCTGTGGATCCATGTGAACGTTTACACAAGCTTGCAGGACCTCAATATACTATGTGCCTTGCCAGAAGTTCTGAGTTACTACCACAAGACACAAGGAATGTCCTGCTTCCATGACAGTAAACATTTGGTGACGTACAGTTGGATGATGACAGAGAACGTCAGACTACCTGTGTATCCATGTGAACGTTTATACAGGCTTGCAGGACCTCAATATACTATGTGCCTTGCAAGAAGTTCTGAGTGACTGCCACATGACACAAGGAATGTCCTGCTTCTATGACAGTAAACATTTGGTGACGTACAGTTGGATGATGACAGAGAACATCAGACTGGCTGTGTATCCATGTGAACGTTTTCACAGGCTTGCAGGACCTCAATATACTATGTGACTTGCCAGAAGTTCTGAGTCACTGCCACATGACACAAGCAATGTCCTGCTTCCTTGACAGTAAATAATTGATGACGTACAGAGAACATCAGACTAGCTGTGGATCCATGTGAACGTTTACACAGGCTTGCAGGACCTCAATATACTATGTGCCTTGCCAGAAGTTCTGAGTCACTGCCACACGACACAAGGAATGTCCTGCTTCCATGACAGTAAACATTTGGTGACGTACAGTTGGATGATGACAGAGAACATCAGACTAGCTGTGTATCCATGTGAACGTTTATACAGGCTTGCAGGACCTCAATATACTATGTGCCTTGCCAGAAGTTATGAGTTACTGCCACATGACACAAGGAATGTCCTGCTTCTATGACAGTAAACATTTGGTGACGTACAGTTGGATGATGACAGAGAACATCAAACTAGCTGTGTATCCATGTGAACGTTTTCACAGGCTTGCAGGACCTCAATATACTATGTGCCTTGCCAGAAGTTCTGAGTCACTGCCACATGACACAAGCAATGTCCTGCTTCCTTGACAGTAAATAATTGATGACGTACAGAGAACATCAGACTAGCTGTGTATCCATGTGAACGTTTATACAGGCTTGCAGGACCTCAATATACTATGTGACTTGCCAGAAGTTCTGAGTCACTGCCACATGACACAAGAATGTCCTGCTTCCTTGACAGTAAACATTTGGTGACGTACAGTTGGATGATGACAGAGAACATCAGACTATCTGTGTATCCATGTGAACGTTTATACAGGCTTGCAGGACCTCAATATACTATGTGCCTTGCCAGAAGTTCTGAGTCACTGCCACATGACACAAGCAATGTCCTGCTTCCTTGACAGTAAATAATTGATGACGTACAGAGAACATCAGACTAGCTGTGTATCCATGTGAACGTTTACACAGGCTTGCAGGACCTCAATATACTATGTGACTTGCCAGAAGTTCTGAGTGACTGCCACACGACACAAGGAATGTCCTGCTTTCATGACAGTAAACATTTGGTGACGTACAGGTAGCTGATGACAGAGAACATCAAACTAGCTGTGTATCCATGTGAACGTTTTCACAGGCTTGCAGGACCTCAATATACTATGTGCCTTGACAGAAGTTCTGAGTAACTGCCACACGACACAAGGAATGTCCTGCTTTCATGACAGTAAATAATTGATGACGTACAGTTGGATGATGACAGAGAACATCAGACTATCTGTGTATCCACGTGAACGTTTACACAGGCTTGCAGGACCTCAATATACTATGTGCCTTGCCAGAAGTTCTGAGTAACTGCCACACGACACAAGGAATGTCCTGCTTTCATGACAGTAAATAATTGATGACGTACAGTTGGATGATGACAGAGAACATAAGACATCCTGTGTATTCATGTGAACGTTTTCACAGGCTTGCAGGACCTCTATATACTATGTGCCTTGCCAGAAGTTCTGAGTGACTGCCACACGACACAAGGAATGTCCTGCTTTCATAACAGTAAATAATTGATGACGTACAGTTGGATGATGACAGAGAAAATCACTTGCTGTGTATCCATGTGAACGTTTTCACAGGCTTGCAGGACCTCAATATACTATGTGCCTTGCCAGTAGTTCTGAGTGACTGCCACACGACAAAAGGAATGTCCTGCTTTCATGACAGTAAATAATTGATGACGTACAGTTGGATGATGACAGAGAACATCATACTAGCTGTGTATCCATGTGAACGTTTCTACAGGCTTGCAGGACCTCAATATACTATGTGTCTTGCCAGAAGTTATGAGTGACTGCCACATGACACAAGCAATGTCCTGCTTCCATGACAGTAAATAATTGATGACGTACAGTTGGATGATGACAGAGAACATCAGACTAGCTGTGTATCCATGTGAACGTTTATACAGGCTTGCAGGACCTCAATATACTATGTGACTTGCCAGAAGTTCTGAGTCACTGCCACATGACACAAGGAATGTCCTGCTTTCTGACAGTAAACATTTGGTGAAGTTCTGAGTCACTGAGACATGACACAAGGAAAATCCTTGCCAGAAGTTCTGTGTCATTGTCGTATGACACGAGCAATGTTCGTAAGTCATTGAAAGTAAGTGATTAATTTTTTTCCTGAACTTTGACATAATGAACTAGTACACTTTTCATAATAAAAACTATGTTTTTTATAAATTTTTTTATTGCAAACAAAATTACAATGCTAAATAAATATTGTAATACACGCAGACACAAAATTGATTGCTATTGAATTCTTTAAACTTAAAATCCAACTACACGAATATTTAAGAAACTAATCTGTGAACAAAGCATCTAAACATGTACAAGATAATTTTTTTAATAGTTGTAGCCTTAATTAAAGCTACTATTTATTTTTGATATGTTGAACAACTTAAATGAGAGATTAAAATAAAAATTCTTCAATGATAAAAATGTTTCTTTATTTTTCTTCTTATAAATAACTTGAACAAATTAGCTGGTTTCTTCTTAAAATAATAATAAAAACGAAAATAAAAAATCTCTTCTTTTATTGACTCAATGGAACATAAATAAATTAAAACAACTCTTCCAAAATAATAAATTAAATATCTTCAGACCAGAACCTGTTTTATTAATTTAATTTTTTTTAATAAATTTCTTTAAACTATTAAATCAATGAAATCAAAATTGTAATAAATTGTAAATTCTTTAAATTTGTTTAAAATTGAAAATTGTTCTAAATTCTTTAAATTGAAAATTGCTTTAAAAATTGCCTAAATTGAAAATTTTGTTTAAATTGCCTCCGGGAGATCTGGAACCAAAAGAAATAACCAGCTTTTAGTGACTTGAAACATTTTCGTTTTTACAAACAAAATTTTAAACAGAAATCAAAACACTCTAAAAACTGTCACTAGAAGAGTGACTTCAAACCAGAAATAAGTTTAACCGCGCATGCTTGGTGGATCTTACCCTATATATTAAAACCCTACAGAAAAACCTAACTAAAGAAAACTTGTAAAAATTATTTACGTAGCTGTCCTGGAGGTTTAAATCCCAAACGTGACCACAACATAGCTCGACCGGCATACACCCTCTCAATCACACGCGAACAAGATAATTGCCGAACCGGTAAGAACACCGAAAACGGTTAAGTCACCGTGTAGATCAAACGTGGTCACTCACTGAAAGATATCTTCAAACTGCCGGAACGCTTGCAACCCTTCCACCAACGGACTTACCCCCTCTTGACTCTAGAAGCTAAACCAACCAATTCGAACCCTCTAAACCAGGACATCTGAACAGGTAAGGCTCACCAAACATGTTGCCTTCAGAAAACATGTCGCAGGAAATTAACAGACCTGAATAATTATACTGGTTATTTAGCTAATTTATACGGGAAAAAACAACTTTTTTATTTGAAAGGGGAAGATTCTGAATTTTTCTCAAAACTTGGAGAATTTATATCGAAAACATTTGGTAAATAAACCAAACTCCTAAACATCTCAGTTCTTACAATATTTAACATTTTCTAAATACAATTTTCTAATTTAATTATAATGAAACAATTAACAATTGTTACATAGTACATATCGAAAGGTAAATAAAAAATATTTTTCTGTATTACGAAGCAATAAGAAGTATATTTATTCTATGTTTACGTTCTGGGGCATTGGGCCAATGCATAATTGAGGTTTAATGCGGGGTTGATCCAGGTAATTGTCGACTCACTTCCTCCGATAATATCTGGGCTTACACTAACCCCTAGAGGATATATAGTGCTTGGATAGTGTCGTATATTTTTGCTTGTTACAAAATAAGTAAAGTAACAGTATGAAAAGTGTTTTGTCGTCATCAAGTAACTAACAAGTAAACATCGGAGAGGAAATTCGGAATGACCAAACATATTTCTATAAATATCAGTTTGAGCCAAATAACCCTTTTCATTGTCAAGGGTTAATGTTTTAACAACATACCTAGTTAATATCTAATTTAGTTAAATACCTAGTTTCCTTCATAATTATTGGTTTTGTACTGATGCCAACACATTACTTACATTAATGTATATAATAAACGTATCTTTGATTAGCCTATATTTACATATTTACTTGAAACCTTCATTAACAGTAAATAGAAACACGATGCCTTAATGGGAAAGAGATTTAGCCGTTATCAAGTTTGGCGGCTCCGATAATCTTTCACCATCTGTCATCGGATTATTGTCACACATTTAAATAAAATTTACATGGGAATAATTATTCAATAATAAAACTGAAATGTTGTTCAACTTACCCATAAATGTTTAAGTTGGATTGATTATTAACTGTATCTTAATCGACACGCACCACACGGTCGATGGACTTTGTGTGGATGCGGCTCTACGCATGTTTCTTAATTATAACGGCACTGACTGTGATCTAGCTACACGTTAGTATTGCGTGAATAGTCTCACAACGTGTGCAGGCGTCATTAAAGAAAGAACTTTCAAACATTATTTATCGATATTTAACTGTTATTGTAGTATATATATATAAATATAAAAGCAGAGGAAATTTGTTGTAACAATAATATTTACTTGTAATCATGCCTTGGTTATATAACAATTAAATTGAAATATATAGTGTAATAATAATTAATATTACAATGAAAGTCTGTTTATATATTTAATTAAAAACTCCGTTGCAATAGGATATTTATAGTAAATTTTCCAAATACAGATGACATATGTTTACAAAAATTTGAATAAATAGTGTTGTAATAGTGGTTTAGCACAAATTGACAATAGAGAAGCTTAATATATTTATTTTATTTTTTATGATTTTGAAATAACGTTTAAAATAAAGTACTTCCTAAAGTTATTTAGTAGCTAGTATGATGTCTTTAGGTCTCACATAGGTCACTAAGATGGATATCTGATTATCCCTTTCTGGGTCGAAACGTACATTCTAGAGAAACCTGGCACACAACCAAACTGTTACTTCATCCCCTACGGCTTCTAATATTGGTTCGAGCAACAATTCATTGGTTCAAGAACAAAAAGGAGAATTTACTCCCAATATTGTGTTCCTCCATGTATAAAATTTAATTCACATTTACATTAATTAATAAATTAATAAAATGTAATTACATTTCAAATTGCCTTTTTCGTATGCTTTATACATTGGTAAACAAATTTAAATTAAAACGTTATCCTTTCCAATAACTACATTTTATCTTACTTTAAAAGTTGTATTCATTGTTTCTTATTGTAACTTTATCTTACCTTGCAGGTAGAGACGAAAAACGGATTTGTTTTTAAATGCACTACATTACCATACAAGACGTCATTGTCATAAATAACTTTATAGACGAGTAGCTATTCAAAAAACAAACAAATATATATAGTACACTTGAAAATCACACCAAAGTGAAGTCTACTGAGGGTGGAGGCAATACATTAACTCTGAGGAGAAGAATAAGAAAAAAACTTAATCAGTAAAAAAAATCTCCTTATTGCAAAAATTATAAAGATAAAAATACTACTTTATATTAGTTTACATATCAACGGACATCTCCATTTTTTATAAAGTAATACAGATAGTAAACGTTTTTTCTAAAGATGGAATTACCAATACAATACGAATATAAAACAGTTAATGTAACACTGACTACCAGCAAGATACAAGCAGAAGTGATTATAATATACAAACATAATAAATATATCTATAATGGTATCAATTGAAACAAAAATGAAAGTAATTAACCATAGTGAAAGTTAAGTTTCAACAAAAGCAACAATATGTAGTAAATGTAGCAAGAAACAATCAAGAGTAACGATACTCATTTAAACTGTGGGTAAAAAATAACATGATATAATGATATATATCTGCATTTAACATTAATAATAACAGTATAACAAGCAATATAGTAAATAACAGTAATAAACAATATAATAACCAACGCTAATAAACTAAAAAAAAAAAAAAACAATAATAAGTAATGAACAATAACATTTTATATAACAGCTTTTAAAAGTTTAAAAAAAATAAAATCTGTTGACCTCTGATCTTGCCTCTCAGTGTCATCTTTGAAGAAGGGCCATTGTACTTCTTGCTGCTTAGTTGGTATGACGATGCTGCATGACAGAGGTTTTTGGATCGAGGGGATGACGGAGTCTTGAGAAGGATCAACTTAAGAATATCAGCACAATCAACTTGTCTATTGAGTGTCTTATGCAGTAAGACAGCATCAGCTGAGACTGCAATGCGCAAGAAGTTAAAGTCCAAGATCTAGAGACAGATCATTAATCGGCACTTCATGTAAAGAGTATTATAAAATAGTTCAAAAATACTTGTCACACCATACTTGATATTCCTCAATGTGTTTTTTATGTATTTTTATTTATTTTTTAGGAATTTAAAAGGAATAAATATTCCTAAGTAACTCTTTTCACGTACTTTTAAAGTTATGATGAACATTATCATTATTAATTCTTTTTTTTAGAATGTTGTAACCATTTAGTACGTCAAAGTCTTCAAACAACATTTACTTAGAGTTTTTCAAAGTATAAATTAAGGATCTATGAATGTAAAATGTTTTATTACAAAACCGAAACATACCTTTTTGTTATGTTTTCGTAATAGCAAAAAGGATTTTAATGTTACACATTATTTTGAAAGCCTTGTGTAATATTGAAAAAAAAAACTACAGTGATTATTTTGTTTGTTTTTTTATATTTAAACAAAACAGATAGAATCACATTAACTAATTGTAAGTTGACTTAGCAAATATTTCATTGATTCTATTAACACTACGGGAGATTATTTTAAAGTATTATCCAATCATTGTGAATTAGTTAAAACATTTTAGGTGTGACCGTTTATACAAAAATAATTAAGTCATATCCATAATTCATTACTAAGTCGCCGATCGTAGATATATGGGTGAATATGAGGGGCGAATTAGTATAATGAGTGTAGATGAACGAGTGTAGTCATTGTTACTAACTAATGTCGACTGTTCCTCAGAAAGTGTTACTTATTAATAGCCCAATAACCATGTCAACTATGGGATCTACAGCTTTCGTGGAATCCAAACCACGTAGAATTGGTCTGATTCTCAACTAATGACAACACTCATTTCTCTACCCTACACAACATCTTAACATTAACTACGACCTAAAATAGACACCCCAGACTTCTCTAGCAGTGTCTACATCGGTGGCAACAACAAATAAACAAAATCATAAATACAATAAGTTTACAAAAACAATACAATTTACAACATGATTAATTTAGTTGTAGAAGCTATTAAGTTACATAAAATCAATTATTGCGAACAAATATAATTTTAAATATTTAAATGTCTAAATATTTTATAGTAAAACTATTAACTATAAATGTAAATAGTTTTACTGGATAACATTTTCTAAGGGATAATATGAGTCGATTAAAGGTTACCGAAATGAGTCATAGATCCGTGGTATTGGGGAAACCTTGGCAGATTTCCAAACTATTTCTCTTGATTCACCCTTATGGCTGGCAATATATTTAAGCCAACAGATCAGTATTTACGTAAAAAAAACTGTATTTTTATCTGGGTTGTGTTAACATCATAATTATCTTCTCAATAAATGTTGATTTTTTTGTAACTAAACAAAATATTTATTCCTATCCTATGTGTGACTTATTTTATTGCTATACTATGTGGGAAACATGTTTGATTATTTTATGTAACAATTTCATAAATTAACTTTCTACTCAACAATGTGGATCGAGTTGACCTAAGTAAATATTTTTCAAAAAACTCAACATGCCTCTGTGTTATTTATTTGTTACAGAGAACCTCTACTATTTAACGTTGGAAAGCTATTGAAATACTTTTCTTCCAGATTTAACTTTTAAGTGTTTCATTCTTAATTGATACATCGGTAATCAACACATCTTGATATATATATTCTAATTACTAAGTTATAAAAACTAATATTTAAATGAGTTGTCTATTTTGCTAACACTAGAGTGTAAGTACAAATGGATCTAAAACATTTTTATACATTCTAAACCGACTGATTAAAATAATATATTTCCCAAACTAACCTCGATATTTAATCTGCTTTGACAAAAGAATTGATTTAGACAATAGCATGACGACGGTAAACGCTTTCTGGTAATAGTCCTGAATTATTACCACATTAGTCCTAAGTAATTAGCTAAAAAAAACGTATTATCAAAGATAAGTACTATTGATTCACTGCATTTAATAAAACATTTAAAGAGTATTAGTGCCCAGTATTAATATATTTGTGTACTAAAAAATAATACAGGCATACGAATTCTAAATAATATACAATTTCTTTCGTACATCGATTAGATAAAATCATATTTTACTTAAGTTCAGAGAAAGTAATGGTGTTATTGTATGAAGTGGTTCGTGGTCCTGTTATTGTCTCTCTCAGTCTTCTCTCAGTCCTTCATTACAAACCCACTGGTCCACAAGCAGAGTGCCCCTGAAAAAGGGGAATTTATTTCAGTTTCAAGATATTGGCTTCTCCTATGTTTGGTTAGTCACTAAAGATTCCGTTCAGTAGAGCTATTAAAAAAAATGTATTTATTGAAATATAACATTTTGGTAAATAACCATTATTATATATAAAGCAAACCTACTAAACGATATAGTATTGCAATCAAAATAAAATACTAAGCACAGATTTAAAAAAATGGTTAAGTCATTATATATCCATAATTATCTATCGTTACAGATAGTAAATAGATTGAACATACAACCGATTAAAACGAATTAAAATTATCTTTTAGAAATTGCTCGGTAAAATGCCAATAAAATGGGTTAATATTCTAGGACCAGTAGTATGCCAAGAACTATATCCGAGGATCAGACAAGGACCTTTATTACTGCGACATTATCCTTATTCCTCTATACAATTTAACTTGAGTGATACAGCTTCCAACTGCTACATAAACTATGTTAAAAGGATTTTTAAATAACAAAAAGTGTTTTAATTAGAATAATACGTGTTGGTACATATACAGTACAAGTAAACGTCACACAACACAAATGTACACTATTAGCACAAAATGCACAAATATATTACAATACAAGTACAAAATGCACAAATATATTACAATACAAGTACAAAATGCACAAATATTATGGTGATTGATTTCGGTTAAACACGCTCACCTTCCTCAGACCTAAAGGGTTCATAAAAGAATCAGACCAGACTCACATTCTTTTGTGAATACCTCTGGTTTGAGGAAGGTAAGCGTGGTTCACCAAAATCGATCACCATAATACTCGTATTTGTGCAGTTGTATTGTAATATATTTGTGCACTTTGTTCTTATATTGTAATAAATTTGTGTTGTGTGACGTTTACTTGTACTTTTTAATAACTACTTAACCACACGTGAGAGAGTTTTTATAGATAAAATTGTTTAATAAAAAAACCTCAACAATACTCGTTGTTAAATAATTTGTTACGTATTGAATGTATGTAACATAAAAATATTGTAAGTATTTAACAAAGATGTTTGTCCATATGTAAATTGACGTATTCATTGTATATCTAACTTACATATATACCTATATAAACATAATTTGATCAATAATTGGGAGAGCGGTCTCTGGTGTCAGGACTGATATAAATGAGCTGGTGATAGCACAGGTTCGAGTCCAGGCCTTTGCTGTTCGTTTTTACCAATAATATTACCATTGTATTGTACTAGTCTCCCCCTTACCCTGTCAAATAAGATTCCCGCACAGACCAATAGTCTATGGGGAATGGTTAGACTAAGGTTAAAAAGGAAATGGGTATCTCCTTTTTATTAAAGTATTTTATTTATCACATTACGTTTTAGTACGAATAAAATACAAGTGAAGGTCTGGCCAAATTTATTACTATATAAGTAATATATAAGTTAGGCACAACTATTATTATTGATCGACTTTCGGCTGATCACATTTACCTGTCTCGTATCAGAGGTATCCACAAAAGAATAAATTGTGTTTCTTGTTTAATCATTATTCTTTTGGTTATTTTGTGGATACTTCTGCTTAGATGTAACTAAACGTGGCTTACCAAAATCGATCACTAATATATTTGTGCATTTTGTGCTTTCTATTGTAACTATTGGTGTTGTGTGACTTACACTTGTACGGTCTCGGTTTTATTAATAAATCAATAAAAATCGGTAAAATTCCTTTAGCTGCCCGCCAAACCCAAACTTTTTTCTAAGCCAATAACTACCTATATATTTACAAGAACATGTTATTAGTTTAATTTCTAATAAAAGGACTTGCCTGTAGCCTAACTTAACCTAACCTAACCTGCAAAATATTGTTGTGAGTTTATGTGAAAAAAGCGCCTAGAATTAATATAATGAGTGTTTAATAAGTCCTGCAACATCTTTCATATCTCCTTTATGGATATTCGGTAACAGAAAAAGTTTGGGTTTGGCGGGCAGCTAAAGGAGTTTGACCTAAAAATGTATACATTACCAATTTGACCTAAAAATGTATACATTACCAATTTTCTAATAATTAGTAGGAAATCTGCTTTTTGGCATCAAGTAACTGAACGATTATGCTTGTCATGCATGTTGTAACTACTTTAACGACATGCCTGGAAGTGTGCGCATATTTTAGCCTTAGTTACACGCAACTTTGGCCTCTTATTTATAACGGCGAAACGTAATCTATTACAAGCCACAGTTGTGTAGGCTGGCTTTACTTGTAGCTTATCACCATTCAACAAGTTGTCAATTCACGTAAGCATGCAACGTGGCGTGACTACTGTTTTCGCTAAAATATTCTTCTTTATAGATTGTTTTATGCTCATTGAGTAATATAAAATCACGAAATGATTATAGTTACCTTGACATATTAGCTGAAACGTAAAAACTGCCATTGAATGAATTATCTCTACGTATCAAAGACAAAGCCCTCACTCACTCGTCACTATTTCTCCAACTTCCCGTAATCCCAGAGAGCCGACATTAGGTTCGAATGTTTGTTGTAGGCTAAATAGGACAACTAAAGTATTTTAATCTTGATAAAATACTCTTAAGGGGTAGAAACTGCCCCTAAAACATTGTTCCATAAGGATAACATTTGGTTAATTTTAGTAAATCAATATCAGCTGTTTTGTAAATAAAGAAACAAATATATATTTGACACTAATGTTTACAATTAATTACAATAATTTTTCTATATATTTTTCTCCACACAATTATGTGTCAAAATAGCTGTAAGAACGTAAATATTAATGCTTACAGTATTTATAAGGTTATAAATCTTTCTTAATGTTAGTAATAGCAATGGGTGTTTATATTTCAACTGTAAATACGTTGAAATTATTGAGTTACTAGAAATAAATTAGTATATTATGATTTTACTTAATACAATTTAACAACTATTACTTGCTGTCAAAATTCACATGCTGAGGCCGAAGGCCGGAGAGACTTCGAGACGCGAAGCGTGCAGGGTTGTTCCCTAGTCCATAAATAAAACTTATCCTTTCAGCAATTACCGGTAAATATCACTTAGTAAAACAATAAAAATACTAAAGATACATACTCCAGAATTCACAAAACACATTAGTTATTAAAATGATTATAATAACAACAATTGTTTAATTCAATCTGGTTATCTTTATAAAATATTACAGAGGGAAATAATGTTCCAACTGTTACATTGCCTTGTTTTATTACACGTTGATAATACAATTAAGAAAAACTTGAATACAATGTACAGGACATTTCAGATTAACAGTAACTTGTGGTCCACTGGTGGCGCATTGCTGTAATCTAGCTACTTGGGGACAAAGTGTTTGTGAAATTGTAGGCGATAGGTTCCATGCGACACGGGGTCCGCTCAATGGTTGCCATCAGCGTGGACACTACTAGATAAGTAATAGATGTCCATGTTGGATGGTAGTCAAGGTCGGATGTTGTGCAGGGAAGAGAACTGAGTGTCAGACTTGTCAGTTAGCTGAAATATCAGACTAACTCTACGTTGTTCGGACTCCACGTAAATCCGAAGGTCCCTTAGTTGCCCCGGCTGTTGGGCTATTAATAAATTGCCCTTTCTGAGGAACAGTTGTACTCAGATAGTAACCAGACTACACACATCCATACTCATCCTACACTCATATCATCATTCATATTCGCCTTTAAATACGCACAACGTTGTGTCGGCATATCATAAGTATGAATAAGAATAAGAACATCTGTACAGCTTTCAATCTATAATTAATTAATTAGCAAATCTTATGTTGGTATAAATAAAACATCAGTGAATTTCACACATCACGAATCTATTACTATATATATATATATATTACAATATTAAAACAATATATATGTATATCATAATATTTCCACATTTTCTACTAATAAAGTAATACATTTCGTGGAATTTCGTTTGTGACGTTCACTTGTATTGAACTTGAAACAAGCTGTTAAAATAATATAAAATAAACAAACCTCGCCTTTTAAGTATAAAATAAACCTCACAAAAACTACGAGTTATGAATCAGCCGTATTTATTTTACTTCATATTTTCAGTTTTACCAACAAAGCAAGATTTCAGAAGTTCAAATGACCACAACAAGAAGTTTTCAGTCCTTTGGGGTTCATCCTCATGTTCATTCAATTTGACATCAAAGGAACTGGAGGACCACCCTGTGGCCTCAGCACCCTTTGGAGTAAAGGACCTACCATCAAACATTGTCGCAATCAATGTGCTATGGATTAGGCAATTATTATGATACATGTACAGTATTTTCTCCCAAATATGGTTCTAAGCAAACTATTCACATTCGTTGTATCTTATCGTTCTATTTTTTGAAAAATATATTTTAAATGTTAAATTAGTTTATTTGTTGTATAAATAATATATTTAAGTATCTGGAGAACCTTTTTACTAAAAAAACTGGGTTCCATTTAATTAGCACAGAAAGTAGAGATACTTAAAATAAAAATATTTTATTCAAAATCATACTATATTACATATAATATACATTATTCAAAACTTATTTTAACTGATTACTACATATTACATACATAATCTTTTTCTCGTGTCTTGTTTGTAACCGCAATTAAGTAATACATATATAGATGCGCGTTCCTTCATAATGTCTATGATTGGGGAAAGAGCTAAACAAATTCTATATATGTATTATTTGAAAATTTCATAGCTTAATAAACATATAAATCATATGAAAATAGATATACTATTTATGTAGGATTATTTATACAATAATTACAATTATGTCTCATTTAGTAATCACACAATATACTTTATTTAATTCTTGAAATTATTGAAAGTACAATTGAAATTGAAAAAAACAAATTTGAAAAAATAATGTTATGTGACACGCGATTTCCAATAACATGCACAATAACCTACAGTTTTAGTCATTTTTTCATTTTTATTTATTAACTTCGTTAATTTAATTCATAAACAATGATATCTTCACGAAATTATCTTTTTTTACTTCATATTTAAGGCCTATGTCATCAGAAATTCTTATAAGTAAATGTAAGATAAACACCAATGGATGATAATCCGACAGCCATCTGACGTGTGAATGCTGCAAAGTGGGGAGAAACTTTCACAAGTAAATATTTGATACCCCAGGGAAGGGGGGAGGGATGTTAGTGTACACTTTCAGGAAAACATTTCTAAATAAGATGTAACAGGCAAATAAAGTTAAATATAAACAATTATTTGTTTAATTTAGTTTTAAATGTTTATATTCATTATTCAGTTCACATGGGCCATTGGCCTGTGCGTGATCTTCACTCATGTAGGACGTACCGAATGATAGCTCAGTTAGATTAGCACACCTTGAACTTCAAGGTCTGAAACCTCAACCACCGAGCCGGAACTAAATAATTAAAATGACGAAAATTACTTAGTGAATTAAGTTACAATACGAGCTATTTCGTTGAAAATGAAATAATTTAACATATATATTGAAATATAGCAACATTTTATAATGCGATAAAATTCACTATAAATAAAGATGATAAATTATCAAATTAAAAAGTAAAATATTTTATAAATGAATATTTCATCAAAATTTACTATTTAAATTTATTTACGTTTTGTGAAATTTAACGGAAATCGTCTTTTGCTTTCTTCTAAAACTTCTTTTAACGAGATGATAAAATAACCAAGTTAGTAAGTACAGATGTATTTTATTGCAAAATAATTAAATTAAGGAGAATTTAAATTAAATTTCTACAGAAGTAAAAATGTCTAAAAATATATTCTTTGTTTGAGTATTCCAGATTTCAAACTTCAGAATTAGTTCCTATTGAGTCTTAAATGTTCAATTTAGGGACTTAATTTGAGTAGTATCATAATGACGTTCACATTTACTGTCTAAGATAATTTATAAATACTTACAGATAAATAGGCTAAAAATATAAACAAAATAACTGAAAAAGTAGTATGTCGTCTAACGTGTGATCTTGGAGCAAAGAAACGAGTACATTAGAGCTCGTGTGATCTTGGAGCAAAGAAACGAGTACATTAGAGATATTTCAACATTATTATATTGTTGATAATATTATAATACCATTATTTTTGTCAACTGTCATATAGAACACACGGTATAATATTTTGATTAAAATAAAAATACATATTTTAAAACATATTTATATCAACAATAATAATCTTTATTGACTTCCCTTAATAAAACAGTATTAGACAAACAATATATAAAATGGTAAAGTAATATAAAATAAATGTAAAATAAAAATACTAAAAAGGAGAAAAAATAGCTGATAATTTTCTTACATTCTTGAAATTTAAAATCATAAATTCTATATGGACAGTTTCTGGTCAAGTAATTTTTCAATGTTTTCTTGAAAGTATCTTTTATTCGATTTCTTATATGTGTTGGTAATTTATTGGAAATTTTTATTGAATTGTTTTCAAAACTATGTATTAATTTATAATGTTTATAGTAATTTCTTCTTATATTGTCTTTGTTTCTCATAGACTTGCTAAGCATACTAATTTGAATTGTAAATTTAGAACTTTTAGAGGAAAACATATAAAGAAGGTAAATATATAATTTAAAGGTCTTTAAAGAGTGGTTTATAGCTTTGTATAAATGAATAATTGAAAATTAAAAATAAATTAAAAATTGTAATCAATTTACATCTATTTTAAATTATTATAATTGAATTCTCTAAACATTAATTAGTGTTAAAATCACGGTAACCAACCATCTACGTGTTCTTTAAGTTTACAAGAATATCTTTTTTATCAGCAAAAACTGGCCACCTCATCTGTCTTAGCAGTTCATACAAATATTCATGTCCTTAAGGAACTTGAGTTCGCTCAGCTTGACATCAAAGGATCAGGATGCCCTTACAGAACATTCACAAAACTGGCCACCTTATCAGTCTTAGCAGTTCATACGAATATTCTTGTCCTTAAGGAACCTGAGTTCACTCAGCTTGACGTCAAAGGACCAGAATGCCCTTGCGGAGCATTAACGAAACTACGTTTGAAGGAACCTGATTAGAGGCTTTTTATGCAACACTTTTTATTTTTATTGTGTGCCAGAAGAGTATTACTATGATCTTTAGACAATATGGCAGGTATACGACTTGTCTGGTGTATTTAAAATTAACAAAGAATAAGTTAAAAATATTTGAGTCACTATGTTATAATAATATAACGAATACAAATTAAGTAATTAGTAGGAATCATCTACGGCCCTTATATATTATAGTTATATTATAATCCAGCTACTTGGGGACAATGTGTTTGGGAGATTGTAGGCGATAGGTTCCATCCTTGGTACTCTTAATACCGACACAGCAACTGCTCATCGTTGCCATCGATGTGGATACTACTAGAGTAGTTTGGGGTGTCCTTATTGGGTGGTAGTCAAAGTTCAGATGTTGTGTAGGGAAGAGAACTGAGTGTCAGACTTCTTAGTTGTCTGAAATCAAACCACCACTACGTGGTTCGGATTCCACGTAAAGCTGTAGGTCCCATAGTTCACCTAGTTAATGAGTTATTAATAAATAGTCCTTTCTGAGCTAAGTTGAACTCAGATAGTAACAATGACTACACTTGTTCTTATGCACTTGACATCAAAGGTAATTACACATTATATTAATTCGAAATCCATATTCGCCCATATCTTGACGATCAGCGTCTTAAGAATAAATAAACAAAGAAATGATCATGTCTATTAAAATAATGAATTTATCATAATGACAATATATCATTAAAATAATGCCTTTGTAGCATGATATATTTGAATACACCATGTTTGGTTTATCACTCTTTAAATAAGTTCTAGTCGTTTATTTGATGTATTGGCACAGTTTTGGCTCAAGTTTCAAACTATCATTATAAGTTTAAATTATAAATGGGCAAGAAACTAACCTTTACTATACTATGATTGTTAAGTTGTAAATATATCATTATATGTTAGAGTAAAGATATCACGTAAAAAAAAGGATAATTTAAATATTAATTATTTATCCAATGATTTAAATAACATAAAATGTCGTTTACACAAACAAACAAGTATTTTACAACAATCTTAAGTTGTATTTAAAATTTTAACAATTGTTTACAATTACATTCCTATTGTTGTGGTACAACAATAGACTATATATATCTAGTAGCAAAAGCACCATTCTCGGTTACATCAACACCTATTAGCGTTTTTGGTTTTCCCTGCAATAATTAATTACTCAATGAACGAGGGCAACAAAAACCATAAAAACCCATAACCTGCATTTATTAGCTATACCAACCCAACTTGTACACAAAAGTTCTTTTTTCATGTGTATTTTGAAACGAGTAATTTTGTAAATGCGGGTTAAGTCGTTTTTCGTTTACCTTCCTTAAAAATATAACGTATTTAATCGTTATATTTATCAAATACAGTATAAGCTGTCAGAATGTCAGAAGCAGTTATCTGTAGCTATATTCAAATTGTACAATACTTTATATTAAATTTTCTGACTAAAAGTAATAAGTTCTACAGATGGTATTCAAATTGGCAATTTATTTACGTTATTCATGCCATATTGAATAGCAAATGGATGGTTTTCGTTGGACGTTATGAATAGAGTAAATTGTTAAATATTGTGAAATAATGTTGAATCTTAAAATCATATAACTATATATTTTTTCTGTACGAGTATATAAAGACTTGATACAAAACGCATTTTGATTATCTTCTAAAAACATTTTCTTCATATCTGACTTATGATTATCTTGTTTGTAAATAAGACTTTTAATGCGCAAAAGTATTAACAAGTCATACCAGAACTAAAGTTGTTTTTAAATTATTTTTTAATATCTGATAGAATATTATATTTTACTCTTTGCTAAATTTTCAAAAATTACCGATAAATTAATATTTTTTACAAGTCACATCGTCTGCAATTTCTAATCGGTAAATGGCGTATTCTCGTTCACTAACTGAGCAACACCATAAGCACAAATGTTTATCTGTTTGTTTTAGTTAATAGAGCAACTCAGTTACGATTGGCACTACATTCGTGGTTCTTTAAGAAGGAATCTAGGTTTTCAAACGCAATTTCTAATGCAATTGAAAGAAGACGATTAAGAATCAGAAATATTTACTAAATTTATTGTATTTTAAATAAAAAAAGACAATATTGAGAATATTAGAATAAATATAAAGTAATTTTTAAGTAATATTTATCAAATTGTCCAATATTAGGAATATTAAACAATCGATAATATTAAATAGTTCCACAGTCATTCTTCACAAAATAAAATCAATTTGGTTAGTAAAATACTTTTTTTTAAATGAAAGATACTTTTTTATTTTATTTCCTAATATTGTAATTTGCTTTAAGTAAGTTTAGCAAAATTAACAATAAAAATTAAGTTTGACTCACAAAACATTGTATTCCTCACTTAACGTAAACCCACCACCGGTACTTTCAACTGTATACATGTTTTTAATAAAACCATGAGTTAAGACTTAATACTATATTGTTTGCAGTAAGATTTAGAAATAATTGTTGCAATAACATAAACTTCATTTGTGATGTAACAATCTTAATGAACCATAAAAGCATATTTCAACTTTGAGTATTTACTCATTGGTTGCCTTTTTAAAGTAATTTCTTGTGGCTTATCAAGTTTCTATTCAAGTTATAATCTGTGTAGTTTTGGGTCAAATATTGGACTACTAACAGTCAAATATGTGAATTCTATTATAAATATCCTACAACACAATAATGCAATTACAAATTTGATATTTTTTGTAATGGTAGAAAATGTAGCAATTTTACGATTAAAAACTCTGTGTTGAAAGATATTATAAATAATACATGATTATCATTGCCCCCACCACTCCACCACCCATAGAGTTACTGTGGTAGTGCTATTTAAAGGCCTATTAGAAGAAAAAATGTATTAAAACAAGCTACACAATATATTGTGCTTACTCACCCTTTGAAATCAGGTGAGATAATTGTTTACCTTTTAAATTGAATATAATTACAACAATGCTAAAACATAAACAAGAATTGCCAAAGGTTAAATTAAACAGCTCCATGTGCAGGAATTATTCATTATTCATCTCTAAGACGCCGGTCGTAGAGATATGGGCGAATATGAGGAGTGAATGAGTGTTATGAGGGTAGATGAACGGGTGTAGTTTCTAAATTACTATCTGATTTCGACTTAGCTCAGAAAAGACTATTTATTAATAGCCCAATAGCCAGGGCAACTATGGGACCTACAGCTTTACGTGGAATCCGAACCACGTAGTGTTGGTATGATTTTCAGCTAACTGACAAGTCTGACTCTCAGTTCTCTTCTCTTCACAACATCTAAACCTTGATTACCATTCAACACGGACACTCCAGACTTCTCTAGTAGTGTCTGCGTTGATGACAACCATTGAGCGGACGCCGTGTCGGTATTAAGAGAACCGAGCATGGAACCTATCGCCTACAATCTCCCAAACACTATATTTTAAAAGTATTTTGTATTTTGTTTTACTCGTCTTTTTTAAACAATGTTTTTCGAGAATATACTTTGTAAAATATTTTCATTTGTTAAATTTGTTTTATGGTAAAAGTAAAAAATGTGCTATTAATATCCTTTAATTTGTTTTACAATTTATCATAAACTTTAAGAGTAATCTGAAATTATGTCTCATGTAGGCCTATATGTAGTTGTGTTTTTAATTTATTTGATTTAAATAAGGTAATATTTTAACAATATTAATTTTTTAAATAATAACTATACAAGTATATTACAGATTGTATATTTTTTAAACTAAACCAAATTGTTCAATGCATTGCTAAATATAGAAATTACAAGATTTCTCAGAAGTGACGACATATTAATAATCAATTGACTGACTCAAAGCAATCAGTGTTTGGGATGGTATTCAAATTGGCAATTTATAGACGGTATTCAGGCTATACTGCAGGGCGAGGGGAAGTTTGGAATGTTGGCTGAGATCTATATTTAGAACACTTCGGGGAAAATAAATTACAGTGTAAATAAATATAACAGGGTGGTAGTGAAGTTTTTTATCACCTAAATAATACACCATTAATATATTTAAACATTAAAATGTAATAATCACAGTAATATAAACTAAAATTTATGTTTATAGTTAAGCTACTAACTTACAGTACTTCTAAATTTATATATAACTAATTTAGATTTGCTAAAGAATTGTAAAATATACAAAAGTAAATGTATCTATATAAAAATAATTTATAGTAAAATTTAACTACTTATATGTTCTTTAAAGTATATAAAAGTAATTTTAAAAGTATTTTAATACTGACGTATTCTCCCAGTTGGAAATAGTATAGTTGAACTGACTCTATAATAGCCCACATAAACCCTAATCACAGCAATATCAAGGGGTAATGTTTCATTAGAACAGACACGCCGTCGAAGATAATAAGTGGGGTCGTACATTACGACTGGGTTGGGGTTATTATAGCTGTTAGAAATCGTTTAGACAAGGACACGTAATATTATTGGCCATTTAAAGTTAAATTAGGTAGAAATTAAAACATTTTAAATAGTTTAGTAATGTTTTAAAAAATTATATATTGTAAGTTGGAATGTGCATTAATTTTAAAGAATAAAACATAACAACTATATGAGATTTCTTATTAGATATAATTTGATTGCCTAATGTTACTTTAGTTTTATATAGAAAACATAAATTATGGTGACCTAGGAAGTATGACCATCGAGTATAGAAGCAAGAAGACTCATATATTTGTCCTGCAAAGCCGGGTTTCATGTTCGCGGAAATTAGTTAATGTTCGGTGTCCACAGGTAACGCCAGCAGTCTCCATATCTCTATCTCTGTCTCTCTGCAGCACACTTTGAAGTGACTTATAGCTCACTAACAGTTCGCTAGTCGCCAGGGTACTTACTTGAACCCAATCACCGTTAGATAGCAGCAAAGAGCATGTTTACACAAAATACATTTACTTGGGCTGTTTAATTGTTCCCAAAGTCAATGGCGTTACTTTACTTTTTAAGAGGACCGTTTTGCTTCACAAGGAACACCAAAAACATGGGTTTATACTAAACAAATTAATCTGTAACCATAGTTGTACCGTAAACTTGAACTATAATTTCAACTGTTCTCATAGGAGATCATAAGATGGTTTTCAAAGATTGCGTTTGTAATTTCTTTTATCTTATAAATGTGCAGTTAAATTATATATGACAATTTTAAATTAAATTAAAACATTTTAGAAACATATGGTCCTCTGGATTTTACTTTTAATAATTATATACTATAACTCATAGAATAATAAACACGAACCAAACAGTTGAAATAGAAAAACATGTTCTAGCCCTCCGATGGTAAGATTGTCGTTGTACTATTCTTATGGTGACTTGGTCGTTTCGGCAATGGCCTTCTTGATAGATGTATTGAATAATTATTACAATTACGATAAAATAATTAATTAAAAGTTCCAACATCAGGAGATATGTATATTTTTGTTATTTACAATGTCTCCCAGATAGAAGTGGACACAAGCCCAGTTCAGTTGGTGGTAAATTAAAGCAATTAACGATGTTTTTCAAAGACTGAACAATTAATTCATGTTTTGATGATTTTACTACTATGGATTGACGCTTAACATGACTGGTGATTTTAGGCGTCTTATTGTATTTTAAAAGCACTTTGATTTAACATAAAATCTAATAATATTATAGTTTATCGTAATCCTTTAATAGGTTGTAAAAAAGGAATTGCATATTTTGCATGTAACTTTCAAATACATTAATATTTTATTGGAAAAATGGCAAGTGATCAATGCCCTAATAATAACTGTAAACAGTAAATATTCTCAAAGATCAAATTATATGAAAAAAATTAACTTATATGTCGTATCTACTTGGTTGATATGTGATGTGACTTTAAGGAATTTAATATTGTAGATTTTGAGATAAAGGAATTGTTCTTATTTTCCTATACTTTGAAGTAAAGGAAAGTTTGGGAGCAATACATAAATACAGTATACGTTTCTTAAGTTTACACAGTTTCTTATTTTTTTTGGTTAAGTAACGTAAATTATATCATATCCTATTTTTGTAACTAGGTTTAAATGTAAGTTTATTTTTAATGTTTCACTTTAGTAGTCAGGGTAAAGTCCAAAACCTTTCTGCATATGGTTATAAAATGCTAAAGTTGTATATGTCACATATTTAAGTCACTTTTACTTTGACAATGGTAAATTATTTTCAATAATTATGACGAGACTTTTATGTATACTTATTGCTATTTATCTCACTCATATCTGTAACGTTGAGTTGAAGGAAAAACTTATAACTTGGCTTTTCAATAAAGACATTCCTTCTTTAATGTATTTGTTACATTGCTTTTTGAATATATCAATTTTAAATATTGCAAACAATTTGAATTTATAAATAGTTTTGGTGTATACTTTTAGGTTATTCGGAAACTTTTAAATTACCAGAAAAATGAAACTGTCGTCATGTTGTAATTTGAACCATATTTTACCCACAGAAACTACAAGTCTTTGCCTGCAAATATGAAGGTCATTTCCTTCCCCTCCCGTTGGTCTTATAATCCGACAGCCAGGGGACGTGTGAATTCCAAAAGTGAGGGAGAAGCTCTCACAGCTGTCAAGTAAATATTTAATCCCTTAAGTAGTGAGGTACAGTGGGAGTTGACCGTCGGGAAAACTTTCCTTGGCTGATATTGAAGGGAGATTAAAGATTAGTAAAACGTTACTTAGAAATGCCACAGGCAATGGCCTTCTGTGAACATTACTCATAGTATTTTAGTGTCAACTAAATCTATTAATCTAGGTACATATACAATATCAGATTAAATAACAATCACATTGGCTATAATTATTAGTCGCAGAGATGTATTTTTATGTTTAGAACCTATTTTAAAAACACACAGACAAAATGTTAATCATATGTTTGCAAGACAAATAAAACGTACAATTAGCTTTTATTATAAATATCAACTCACTAACATAACCATAATTTAATCATTCATATTTTTTACTTGTTCATTTATGTTCAGTACGAATTCGACATTGAATATGAAACTTATTGCAGTATCTAAATTAGTGGATATTTATACCCAATTTTACTTATCTCTAATCTTCCAATTACCTTGAGATTCTTTTAACCAACCGATTGGAGTAAGGCATCATGATTGTAAAGCTGGGTTAAGAGATAGGGCAAGTTCGAATCCCCACCTTAATTAGAAGTTGTTAACTTATATTTACCAAATATAATTCGAAATAAAAATTACTTATATAAAAAACAAAACATTCACCTTATAATGTACTGTATGCTGATTAGTACCTTTTCTCTATAAGAATAAGTTCTCTGTATTAATAAAATTAAGTAGTCTGTTACGCAGTATGCTTCGTAAAATGTATTTGAAATGTATTTAAACAAAAAAGGCAATGGTTCATTATTAGCACATAAAAAGTCGACATGTAACAGCTACACACGGTGTTTGCTAATTTTGCAGTTTTTCTGCTGATACAAAGTCAGCACAATCACTTCCCATTGATAGCACCTGTAATTTAGTGCTCAAACGAGTTGATTTTTTTGGAGACCAATGTTAAATTAAACAAAAATTAAAATCTACATAATTAATTGTATTATTAAAAGTATTATTATAATATAAGTAGTTATGAATATATTTATTTATTAAATGAAAGTTTAATCATAAAAATCGTAGTCCGTGATTATCAAATAAAGCTCATATAGATCCATGACTATAGTAAATTGCTATATTTCAGCTTAATTTTTACGAATAATTGATGTGAAACAGAAATAAAGTTTATTAGTACTTTATCGTGTTTCCACTTTTTTTTCTTTATTGATCTCTCTTAGTGTATTCTCTATTCAACTGTTGTTACGTATAAACGTTACATATATTCTTTTTTTTCTAATAACTAAAACATCATAAATTCATACCTGTTAAACTACACTTACAATTAACATTTGAAGGATACCAAATGGAATTTATAATAATTATAAAACACTATTAATTATTATTCATCTCTAAGACGCTGATCGTAGAGATATGGGCGAAAAGTTGGATGCTCGGTCCTCTTAATACCGACATGGCGTCCGCTTGATGGTTGCTATCGGTGTGGACACTATTAGAGAAGTCTGGGGTGTCCATGTTGGGTGGTAATCATTGTGCGGATGTTGTGTGGGGGAGATAACTGAGTATCAGGCTTGTCAATTAGCTGAAAATCAGACCAGCACTACGTGGTTCGGATTCCACGTAAAGCTGTAGGTCCCTTAGTTGCCCAGGCTGTTGGGCTATTAATAAATTGCCCTTTCTGAGAAACAGTTGAACTCAGATAGTAACCAGACTACACTCATCCTACTCTCATATATAACCATTCATATTCGCCTTAAAATACCAACAACGTTGTGTCGGCGTCTCATATGTAGAATGTAGAATATGAGGAGTGAATGAGTGTGATGAGTGTAGATGAACGAGTGTAGTGATTGTTACTATCTGAGTTCGACATAGCTCAGAAAGAACTATTTATTAATAGCCCAATAGCCATGGCAACTACGGGACCTACAGCTTTACGTGGAATCCGAACCACGTAGTGTTGGTATGATTTTCAGCTAACTGACAAGTCTGACACTCAGTTCTCTTTCCTACACAACATCCGAACCTTGACTACCATTCAACATGGACACTCCAGACTTCTCTAGTAGTGTCGACGTTGATGACAACCATTGAGCGGACGCCGTGTCAGTATTAACAGGACCGAGCATGGAACCTATCGCCTACAATCTCCCAAACACTTTGTCCCCAAGTACTCAAGGCTTCAGCACTGCGCCATCAGTGCCAACTATTTCCAAAAACCACAAATAACATAGCATTTATTTGGTTTTGGTTTGTCTGACCAAAGTCCAGTAGGGCAACATGGGACTTTGGTCAGACAAACCAAAACCAAATAAATGCTATGTTATTTGTGGTTTTCGGTGTTTGTTGATTCCTGTAATAACTTGCTTGACGATTAGGTGTCATCAGTTCTCAAAACTACCTGGTGGGTGAATGTTTTGTCTGCCTTACAACAATTTTAAATGTAACAAGCTGCGAGGGTTTTATGAAATAATTCCAACTTTAAACTGCCACCAAATTTGATAGACTAATGTTAGAGACCTCTAGTTTCCGCCATTCTTCTTCTTTTAATATTACCTTTAAAATGATGTGTCATTTGATAGGGGTTCCTATTTAAAAATTTTGACTTACCCCCAAACTACCCCCTTGTGAGAGGGGGTGTAAAAAATTTGCATACATACCAAAACTCCTTAGTTGGTCATATAAACATTCCCAGAAGTAAATCACTTTATCTGTATTCATAAGAAAGTTAATAGGGGGGGGTGGGACTTTTAAGACACCCTGTATAAATTTAGTACTAAAAATATTCATTACTTAAGCTCCACTAAATATAGAAGTAACCATATGTGGGGACAAAATTAAAGACGAACTCAAATAAAAATAATGTTATACTTTAGCCAATGTGAAACAACTAATCAATCTATTTCTACACTAAAAGTGACACTTGTGTGCAATTTACGCCTCTAAATGCAATTATGGCAATTTATGATTATAAAAAATATACAATTTCTTTAATAGAAAATCAATACCGGATTGTTTTCATTATTTAAAAGTTAACACCTCTTAATGCCAATCCATGGTAATAAAATCAAACGAATTGCCAATAAAAGAAGAAAGGATTCAGATCCTGGGGTTTAAGCCGTATTAAGACCTCTTCTCTTATTACGAGAGTTTTCTATCAGCAGAGTCATTATATTCTGGGGTTATCTCTTCCCATTATTTTCGATAAACCTAGGGATACAGTTATGCAGTAAACGGCTTGCCTTAGTGTAATGTTAGACCAGTAAAATCGATAGATATAATCAATAAATAATACATTTTAAATACAAAAACTGGGTTTAGATGGTAATTTGTTTTCATTTTGTTGCTGTGTGCTTAATAAAGTGCCTTAGGCAATGATAATTTATCAAAAAATATAAACTTAATGACATTTATTACAACTGTGTGGCATCTAACGACAAAATAAATCTATCAATTAATGTAAAAATTCTTCAACTTATTTCAGCAATGATGTATTTAAAAATATTGGTACTTTTATTTAAATCCAAAGATAGCATTTGTTCTAATGTTTATGTGGTATTTTGTTCATCAACAGTTTAAGCTCCTCTTTGACACATAAATCCATTATACAAATATTTATGTGTACGCCCCCAAGAATATATATATATATATATATATATATATATATATATATATATATATATATATATATATATATATATACTGATAGTCTTTGTTACTTTAAACAGTGTTACTTACTGATAGCCTGATTGAATCTTATGTAACATATGAAATCTAATTATTATCAAAATATACCTGATAACAATTTATTGAAAAGCTTACAAAATAATTTATTGAATCATATTTTGTTAAGTCACAATCATTACAACTTTAACTCAACCTTAAATACGATCTTTATTATGTTTTCGGAAAACATAAGAAGTTCCCTGAAATATTACTTACTTCAGGAAGAGTTTAAATTTACAAATTTTTTACCAAATCAATCACGTAATAATTCGTGACATATTTAGATTTTTCAAACAATTGCTTACGAAAATCAAACAAAATAAATATTCTTGAATCGTGATAATTAATTAGATTAGGGAACTAATGAATATACCTTCATATTGAATCTCTAAGTGAGTAACGTACAATGAACACCATCAATCAATTATCTTTCCGGATAAGTGAATCCAACCAATCAGTCTGACAGACGTTAACTGAATAACACGGGAACAATTACCTCCCGGCGACCGCAGCGCCCCTGGCGGACGGTTGGCTAGCTGGAATATTCTATTACCGATTGACGCCATCAATACACACTGAGTTGCTAACAAAGTATAAAACATATATCAATAATATATGGAAGAACTATCTTATTTAAGTAATTTTAAACAGTATAAATAACCATAAAAACTATTTATTGCCTATTAAAATATTCACTTGCAAGCATACCTGAAACTAACACACAGGTTTTTACGCCCTTGGCAATTTCAATTTATTTAATATCCTAATATAAGGTTGATTATATTTCAATATACTTTTAGATATAATCTCAAAATGTTCCACTATTCGCTAAAGCAAAAAAATACATACGTAACATTTTAAAATTTATGTAAGATATTTAATAGAAACATTTTTTATAAATTACTTTATATTGTAAATGTAATAATTAATTAATGCCATTTTGTCTTTGGACAAGACAAAAAATTAACAGTGAAAATGCCAATATTCAACACACTAAGAGTAACTAGAGTATGCATTGCTTTAAAGGTGTAGTTGCTAGAAGTAATATTTTTAAACTACACTTAAAAATTAGAATGTGTCTACGTAATAACAATAAGTTAGTTAAATATGTAAGTGAAAAAATTTTACGTAGTCACTGTACACCATTAAAAAACAACAAATGTTATGCCTTACAACAACGCATTATTAATCTTTAGATATAATAAAGCAATCGCGAGGAGTCTAATATTTTAGATTTTATGTTTTCGTAAAGGATTTTACAGGAAGATCAGTTTAGAAGGCAATATCATTAATTATAAAAACAAGGGAATATTCTAAAAACATAGGAAAGAATAATATAAGCCATTTTAAAAGAAAATCTGAAAAAATAATATATCAGAATGTTAGTTTGTCAAAACCTTCCTTAGTGTAGTTTTAAGAATAATCCTGTTAAACATTATCCAGCTTATTTATATATGAGACGCTGACATAATCTTGTGTGTATTTTAGGGCGAACACGCAAGATTGAAATATTTTAGTATGAGTGTAGATGACCTATGTAGTCTTGTTACTAACTGAGGTCGATTATTCATTAGAAAGAGCCATTTATTAATAGCCCAATTTTCAGGTAAACTGAGGGACCTACGGCTTTATATAGAATCTGGACCATATAATATTCTTCTGATATTCAGGAAATGATAAGCCTGATACTCAGTTCTATTCCCAAAATGACATCGGACCCAGACCACCACCCAACATGGATACGCCAGACTTCTCTAGTAGTATTCACGTTGATGGTAACCATTGGTTGGACACCGTATCAATACTAATAAGATTGAGCATAGAACTTATCACATACAGTTTTCACAACACTTTGTCCCTACACAGCTGGGTTACAGCACTGCAACACTAGTGCTGACTATTACCAATATTGGTCCTGACAATATCTGGGTGAACGTTAGGTATAGAGGTAATTTAACATTCATGTAAATGTAATTGGAGCTATATCCATCGATTGTTACATTATTACGAACTAATTACATATAATTTAATGTAAACATGTATTCTGTGTATACCTACCCGATCTATGTGGTATTTTGAACCTGAAAAAACCTGAAAAATAGATCCGGTCGAAACTAGTGGCGCAGCTATTTGAGGACTAAGTGTTGAGGATATTGTAAGCGATTGGTTCTAGGCTCAGTCCTTTTAATACCAACATGGCTACCACTCAATGGTTGCCATCCACGTGGACACTACTAAAGAAGTCTAGGGAGTCCATGTTGGATGGCAGTCAAAGTTCAGATGTTGTGTAGGGAAGAGAACTGAGTGCCAGGCCTGTCAGTCACTACGCTGTTCGGATTCCACGTAAAGCTGTAGGTTCCTTAATTTCCCTGGCTATTGGGCTATTAATAAATAACTCTTTCTGAGGAACAGTCGATCTTAGTTAGTAACAATTACTAACTACACTCATAACACTCATTAGCCCCTTTTATTCGACTCTCTTATTCACCCATATCTTGACGATCGGCGTCTTATTAATGAATAACGAAGAAAAAGGTAATTTTCTTCGTCAACAGCTTTATTAAATTTATCTAGGTCTTGCATCAGCTCCAGTAATCTTCTACAATTCATCTCCCTAACGTAGACTGTCACCCAACAAGTCTTCTTCCTAGAGGAATATTTTAATACAAAATCTTAAGAGTAAATCTATATTTTAGTATTCTTATTATAGTGGATTTTCCAAATAATCTACACACATACTTACTAAAGAATGTTCAGTTATCTCTTTTACTTATCAGTAGAACTTTCTAAATCTTATATAGTTAGATTTGGCAAAAAATAGGGCTTATTTGTAAAAGTAATGCTGTTTTTATTTTTTTTTATTAGAAATGCTTTTGAAAGCCACAATTCATTAATGCATTTAACTAGGCGCATAGCTTCATGTGAACTGTATTTATTAATATAACACTTACAAGCTAAAATTCAGAATTATATTTCAAAATGTTTTTTCGATGACATACATACAAGAAAATGATCAAGATAGGACGCATGTTAAGTTTAATTCTTTGCTTGTTTTGATCTGACTATAATATCGTTAAATGTGAGACAATTTAGTCTGTACGAACTAGTAGAAAAACAAGACAGATTTTTATGTAATTTTGGTGAAGATTTAATTTAGCACACCAGAAAAATAATGGTGGTACCAATGCACACTCACCCTTCCTTACCGTGCTGTAAGATTGTGTGAAGGGGATGAATAATTCATTATTTTCTCTCATCCGTCATAAATATAAAGAGACTTTGACCCTCGTCAAACAAGAAAAAAGATCCATCGATACATAAAATAAGCCTCGTTTATGCAAATACAGTATAAAAATTGAATGGTTATAAAACTGAGAATTGTGATCCTAATGTTTGTGTGGATATTAACATAAATTATTACGTAAGTATTCTACTTTAGTATGGAAAAATTTGAAGCATTAATTGGGGCTTTGTATCACTAAATTACAAATATACTGTAAATAACCAGATTATGTTGTTAAATTATAATCTATATTATCCGATGACAACCACGTCAAGGTGATACTATACTATGTACAAGACAACCAGACGTTTCGCCTAAGCTGTGTTGTAGAACAGTGGTATCGCTAAGGATGCCACATAACAGTATGGACGAAACGTCTGATTATCTTGTATATATTGTAGATAGCACCGTGGTTTTCACTGGATTATATAGGTTCTAGTTTCTTATTACACCGGTCACTTAGCTTAAAATCTAAGATGTTAAATTTTATTTTATTAATATTAATAAATGTATGAATACATTATTATTATTTATAAACTATTTTTAAAGGCTATTAAGAAGTGGTCCAATGAGTCAGGCCTTTGTACCTGAGTTGGAGATAACGCAGGGTCAATACGGGCTTTGTATGTTAGCTTTTATCAGCAATATTGACTTGGTACTGTCCTGGTTTTTCCCCTTACTATGTCTGAATACGTTCCCCGCACAGAACAATAGTGGATGGATTAAGATAAAGAAGAAGATGGGCCTTTCCTTAAAAAATGTTATAATGAAAACATCAAATAGAGCGTACTTTTTACTGACATAATAATAATATATTTATTTCCATGGCAATTTCAGTATAATTGTATTGGTAAGCGTCAAGCTTAATGTTAGTGTTAAAATTTTGCTTTCACAATTACAAACAAAGACCCTTTCAAACATACATTTCTTACATTCACTCTCTCATTCATTCGAATTTTTCCAACTCTCGCCCTACGTCAGTCATTCGCTTCTGTGAGTCCTGTGCCATAAACTCGTCTGTACATGCTTGTGCAACCAGTAATTTTTTCAGACAAGTTTTAAATGCCTTCAGCACTGGAGCACTGTTAATTGAATTTGGCAGTCTGTTGACAAATTGAATTACAGCCTGTTGTACCGGGTCTTTTGACCGGTACATTTCGTTTTTTTCGTCGTTGTCTGCCGGGCTGCCTGAGATCACTCATGCCCTGCGATTCGCGTAATTTGGTGGCTGTTGGCCCGGATCCGTTCGTTCCGTGTTCCGGCCTTCGTCTGTCAGGTTGGCCATCAGTCTAGATTGTTCTAGTAGAGTTCTACTCGGCCGAACCTTCTTACCATGCCAGGCTAAAGGCTCCTAAAACTCCAGGGTCCTTGAGTAGGACGTTTCACCCTCAGCCTGCCGTCCGGGGATTGCCGACCATTCTGCACTGCTAGCCTGGCCTGAGGACCATGTTGGAGCCTGGAGGCGCCCGCTACCCGCTCTACATCTTTGTGGTATAAGTCTCCTGTCCTCAGGTCAGTGTATTCCATCTTGTTTTCCCGGCGGCTGAGCTGGGGGTTGCTAATGTGAAATATAAAAAAAAGAAGAAAAAAAATGTTTGTGGAACTTTATGTGGTCTAGGCCTGAGCTTCTAAACTTGGACAGTGAATTTAAGCAACACAGCCATTGGGGACTTATTTATTTTTTTGATTAAAGAGAAAAGAAAACGTGAAATACCAAGAACTTTTAACGTTAATATTTATTGTTATTGAGTTTAATTAGTTTATTTTCTTGTTACATTTGTTTAGATTTTTATATTTGTTAGGTCCCCATTGTTAAATCCTGTTATTATTTATTTATATGCTTAGGCCTAGTTATTGTTATTTATTTTTTTGTTAAGTGTATTAGGGGTGTTTTGAAGTGAATTTTTACTCGAACGGTACCGTGTTATATTTTCTTTTAAATTATTTAATTTTTAAACTTTCACCAAAAGGGGATTATTGTGCTTTGACGTAACTTCTAATTCGGAGCTGCCCAGGGATTCCGGCTTACTCCCTGGCCCGGTGGAATTATGGGATGTGGGCTAAATTGCCGGTTTAATTGTTGTTTTCCTGACGTTTTCTAAATTTTCACTTTTCTTTTGGGCATTAAATTTTTCTTACGTTTTGGGGTGTCTCAGGCTAGGCTGCAGATAGGCCATGTAGTTGTTTATTGGCAATTTTGGTATTTGTAGAGTTTGTGGTATTTATAGCGTTTGTTATTAATGTGTAGTATCTTGTTAATTTTAGTGTTTGTTTATTTATTTAAGTGCGAATTTGGTTGTGGCCTTCTGCCGTTTTTTGATAAATTTATTGCTTTCTTGATAATAAAAAGTAGTTTTGCTCAGCTGCCGAGTTTTATTTTGGACCCTCCAACTGCCACCCGTGATCCCATCGCTCGACTTGTTTTGAGCCATCCCCCGGTTGGCACGCTTACCAGCTTTGGTGGGGGGATGGGTCTCAATTGGTAGCAGAGCGTGGTTGCCTAAAATAAAAAAATAAAAAAAAAAAAAAAAAAAAAACGTTGTTGGTTGTTGACGGTGGGTGTTTGTCTGTTAGTAGGTCATGGTTGGCCGACCTACCGTCAAGGTGTCTTGGTATTACATAAAAAAAAAAAAAAAAAAAAAACAAATAAATAATTATTGAAAAGGAAAAACAATTAAAAAACCAAATAAATAATTTAACTTACCGGTATCTTAAAAAAAAAAAAAAAAAAAAAAAAAAAAAAAAAAAAAAAAAAAAAAAAAAAACTAGGCAATCCGCTTGGTTACTTTGTTGAATGTGTTTCATGGGTGGATTGGAGTGGTCGGCAGTGGCTCGGTAGGCTGAGGGTTTAGTTCGTCTTGGACCCTGGAGTTGTCGTTTTGTTGTGTATATTGTTGAGAATTGTTGCGTTAGAGATGGCCTATCTGCAGAATGTTGCGCTCCTAGTCAAGGAGGAGTTGATATTTGAGTTGAGGTCGCGGGGTGTGACTCCGGAGGGTGATGTTCTGAATCTCCGGAGGTTGCTGCGGGAGCAGTTGTCCGCGGGTACGGCGGTGGATTGGTCTGCTCTACTGGAGGTTGGTGATGAGTTGGCTGTTTGTAAACGCAAAGTGGAAGATTGGGAAGGGGTTTTGGAAGATCTGCAGTTTGAACCTCCAGTAGGTCGTGACCGGGCCTGCCGTCTTGCACGCATGGGGCATCTGCTTGCCCGTTTAAGGCTGGTCAACCGGGCACCGGGGTTGGAGCCGTCGGATAGGGCGTGGATCTTGGAGAGTGTGTCTAGGCTGGATGAGATTTTTCAGGCACTCTCCGGTTCCACGACTCCTATGGGTCTGGGTCAGCGGCCTACTTTCGCGCTTTCGCCTAATGTGTCGAGGCCGCAGGCTGAGACAATGGCTCTCACTGTGCCTGAGGCTCCTTCTGAGCCTGCAGGCGTTTCTGTTGAGGTCGCTTGTGGTTCGGCTCCAGCTGCCGTTCCTACTGCTTCTTTGTGTTCGCCTGCTCTTCTGCAGCTGAGCTACCACAAGCTACCTAACCCTCTCACGCCCATGATCCAGAATCTCCCTGTGATCGATGGGATGGATCCTGAGGAGCTTCTTAAGTTCCTAGTGGCCTTTCTCAGACTTAGTGAGATGCCCGGCATGCAGGCTGGGGACTTGCTTCGTCTGATTTTCCCGTATTGCAGAGGTCCCGTTGGGGAGTTGCTGAGTTCTGTCTTGGCCAGTGATGCCTCGGTGGACTCGTTCCATCGAGAGTTGCTGTCATCGTTTCTTCCCATTCGACTCAGGGAGAGGATGGTCATGGACAGATTTTATCGGTCGCAGGGTAGGGGCGAGTCTCTGGCAGCCTATGTCTCTTCAGTCAAGGAAGCTCGTCAAGCGTTGCGCCTCACACTTTCTGAAGCTGACACCGTTCGTGTCATCCTGGAGGGCATTTCGCCTGAAGAACGGTGCAGATTGGTTTTTGCTGGTGTTCCTTCGACTTTTCGGGAGCTGCATCAGCTGTGCATTGTTTCGCGCAGCGTGCAGTTCTCAGACCAGCAAGGGAGGGATCATGAGAGTCATCGTGCTCTCCCCACCCGTCGACCGGCTATGTCTTTAGGTGTGAGTCAGCCAGTGGAGGGTCGTGGTTCTCGGCCTCCGGTTGTGTGTTTTGCTTGTGGCCAACCTGGTCACATTCGACGTGACTGTCCACGTGCTCGAGGTCGTGGGGCGGGAAACGCTCAGCGCGGGGGGTTGCCTCCACAGTAGCTCCCCGCGTTGTTCGAGTGACCGTGGCCATTTGCCTTTGACACGTGCCCATAGCAGGAGTGTCGGGGATTTTTCGGGCCTTGCTGGCATGGCTTCCGTGGGACTTAGTGCGGTCACCTCGGTGTGTCCTGGCGTTTTTGTATCTTTTGGTGGTACGGTGAGTCGAGCCCTTCTTGATTCTGGTTCGGCATGCAGTATCATCAGCCTTTCTCTTTTTGAGTCCCTTGACGCCTTAGGACTTGTCAGGCACACCGAGCCTTCTTCTATTACGTGCTGGACGGCATCCCAAACTCCTCTACCCATACTTCTAAAGGCGTCATTACATTTTAAAATTGAAGGATTTTCCTGGAGGTGGGGTTTTCTTGTTGCCAAGGACCTGGCGGTTTCTTGTATCCTAGGGAAGGATCCCTATCTCTAAAAGTGGTATTGTACTTGACTTCCAGAAGCGCCAGATGTTTTTCAAGTTCAATCGGCGAGTTTTGGTGCCTCTAGTAGGTGATTCTGACTGCCCTCCTGCAGTCAGAGAGGTGGGTTGTGAGCCCGAACAACCCAAGGTGGATCCGGTTGGTCATCTCCCCCCTGAGCAGGCGGAGGCCATTAGGAGGCTGTGTTTGTGGTTTCCTGATGTGCTTACGGCTGAGCTTGGGGTCACTTCTCTTCTGGAGTATGAGATCCATCTCACCGATTCTCAGCCCGTTCGAAGTCATCCGTACAAACTTGCTCCCCCAAAGATGGAGGTTATGAGGGCTATGATTGAAGATCTTCTGAGCAAGGGTGTGATTGAACCGTCTCGTTCTGTTTATGCCAGTCCAGCTTTTCTTGTGCCCAAGCCTAATGGTAAGTCTAGGCTTGTGATGGATTATCGGAGGCTCAACGCTAAGGTCGCTATTGACTCGGTACCTCTGCCTGATTTGCATTCTGCGTTTGATTGGTTCGGTAAGGCTAAGTTTTTCAGTGTGTTTGATTTGAACCAGGCCTACGATCAGATTCCATTGACGAAGGAATCACGGCCTATGACTAGCTTCTGTGTTCCCTGGAATCTTTACCAGTTCACTAGGGTTCCTATGGGTCTTGCTGTGGGTGCCCAGACTCTTACTCGTCTGCTTGATTCCATCTTCCAGGATGTGAAGTTTAAGTTTGTCTTCAATTACCTGGACGACCTTCTTGTCTACAGTGAGACTTTCGGGGAACACATGCAACATCTGGAGGAAGTTCTTAGTCGCCTTAAATCAGCTGGCCTTACCGTCAATCCAGAGAAAGTCACTTTTGCTCGTCCTGAGATTTCTTTTCTGGGTCATCTTATCTCTTCTCGAGGCGTCTGCATAGATCCTGCGAGGACCCAGGGCATTCGGGATTTTCCTCCTCCCAGAGATGCCAAGGGGATTGCCCGTTTTGTGGGGATGGTGAATTTTTACCGTCGCTTCATCCCTAACGTGGCCGAGCTTGCTGCCCCGTTGAACGAGCTGCGAAAGAAAGGTGTCCCTTTTGTGTGGGGCCAAGCTCAGCAGACTGCCTTTGATGCTCTCAAGGAGGCTATCATGCAACCTCCTGTCCTGCGTATGCCTGATTTCAGCAGAGAATTTATTCTTCAGACTGATGCCTCCTCCTCCGCCATTGCTGCTGTTCTTTCTCAGGAGTTTGATGGGGTCAGGCAGCCCATCGCTTTTGCTTCGAGGACGTTGTCTCACCAGGAACAGAAAGCTTCTTCCATCTATGAGTTAGAGTGTCTGGCTGTTGTCTTTGGTACGGACAAGTTTCGGCGTTTCTTGGAACACGCTGAGTTCTTGCTGGAGACGGACAATCAGGCACTATCTTGGCTTCTTGCCCATCCCCGACAGCTCGGGAAAATTGGTCGCTGGGTGGTCAAAATTTCTGCTTTTAAGTTCCGAGTCCAACATCTTAGGGGTACCCAGAATGTCATCGCGGATGCTCTTTCCCGCATGTACCACGAACCCAGTGATCCACCGACTGAGGCTGATGCTCAGTGTGGTGCTGTTCTTCTGGATTTTCCTCTGACTTTTGACGACCTACTGTCCCATCAGCAGAAAGATCCTGAGCTGTCAGTCATCTTAGGTGAGCTTCAAGAGGGAGGTGCCCACCCCCCCCTATTTTCTGTCCAAAGGGGTACTCTGTTGCCGTCCTCGACAGAGGGGTGAACCCCGTGTAGTGCTGCCTAGTCATCTAGTACCGATGGTCTTTCAATATTATCACTCTTCTCTTGTGGGCGGTCATCTTGGCATTCATAAGACCATCACTAAGATTCGTAGGTACTTCATCTGGAAGGGCATGGACCGGGATGTTGCGGGCAGAGTGTGGGCTCGTCACCTGTGCTCTCTCAGCAAGCCTAGTCAGAATGCAAGGTTAGGGTTGTTATCTTCTGAGGTGGCCGAGCGTCCTTTTGAGAAGGTTTTCATCGACTACGTGGGTCCTTTTCCCCGTAGCAAGTCAGGTAGCTCCTACCTACTTGTTTGTGTGGATGCTTTCTCGAAGTTCGTTTGGCTTTTCCCACTTCGGAGTGCCACGGCTAAGCTCACCATCCGTGCTCTCCAGTCCCAACTCTTCCAGCACTTTGGTGTGCCTTCCACTCTTGTGTCCGACAACGGTAGCCAGTTTACCTCACACGAGTTTCGTAGGTTCTGTTTTGGCAATGGTATCAGGCATGTGACTACCTCTCCTTATTACCCACAGCCTTCTCATGCAGAGCGGTTCAACCGCAATCTTCGGTCTGCCCTTATTACCTTCCATGCTGAGAAGCAGAACACCTGGGATGAGAGTCTCTCTTGGCTCCAGCTTGCTTTCAATTCTTCCAAGCATGAGAGTCACAATGCCACTCCCTTCGAAATTCTACATGGCTACCCTCCTAACAACCCTTTGTCCAACTTGTGGAGGTTAGAGGATCTTCTACCTACGCCAGGTGCCACTGAAGTAGTGTCCACGTGGTGGGCTGCTCGGCGCAACCTGCTACGTGCTAGAGAGAGAGTAAGGAGGAGGTATGATAAGGGTCGTACTCCTAACCCTTTTCAGGTTGGAGATCTGGTTCTTTGTCAGGCTCACCTGGTCAGTTCGGCCGCGGAACGAAGAGCTGCAAAGTTGTGCTATCGGTGGTCTGGTCCCCACCGCATCGACAGGTTTTTGTCACCGGTGACTGCTCTGCTGGTTGATCCCCAGTCAGGCAGGGTGTTCAGGAAAGCCCATGTGTCCCAGCTTAAGGCTTTCCGGGGAACGGTTGATCCAGGAGTTGGTGTTCCTGGGGGTTTATTGGGGCAAAGAGATTGATCACCTCTGCGCCCTAGGTGGCTCTTCTGAGAGAGTCTTTTTCTCTCTTTTCTTGTCGGGCCCGACAGTCAGGGTAGTTTGCTCCCTGTTCGAGGGGTTTCCCCTCTTAGTTTCTCTTGGACGTCCTTGGAACACCACTCTTCGGAGGTCTTCGTCTTCTGTTTGGTTCCCTGAGGTACCGAGTTTTCTCCCCTGCCTGGGTGTGTTGAGTTTTGCAGAGGGAGGTTGTACTGGGTCTTTTGACCGGTACATTTCGTTTTTTTCGTCGTTGTCTGCCGGGCTGCCTGAGATTCGCTTTTGCCCTGCGATTCGCGTAATTTGGTGGCTGTTGGCCCGGATCCGTTCGTTCCGTGTTCCGGCCTTCGTCTGTCAGGTTGGCCATCAGTCTAGATTGTTCTAGTAGAGTTCTACTCGGCTGAACCTTCTTACCATGCCAGGCTAAAGGCTCCTAAAACTCCAGGGTCCTTGAGTAGGACGTTTCACCCTCAGCCTGCCGTCCGGGGATTGCCGACCATTCTGCACTGCTAGCCTGGCCTGAGGACCATGTTGGAGCCTGGAGGCGCCCGCTACCCGCTCTACATCTTTGTGGTATAAGTCTCCTGTCCTCAGGTCAGTGTATTCCATCTTGTTTTCCCGGCGGCTGAGCTGGGGGTTGCTAATGTGAAATATAAAAAAAAATAAGAAAAAAAAATGTTTGTGGAACTTTATGTGGTCTAGGCCTGAGCTTCTAAGCTTGGACAGTGAATTTAAGCAACACAGCCATTGGGGACTTATTTATTTTTTTGATTAAAGGGAAAAGAAAACGTGAAATACCAAGAACTTTTAACGTTAATATTAATTGTTATTGAGTTTAATTAGTTTATTTTCTTGTTACATTTGTTTAGATTTTTATATTTGTTAGGTCCCCATTGTTAAATCCTGTTATTATTTATTTATATGCTTAGGCCTAGTTATTGTTATTTATTTTTTTGTTAAGTGTATTAGGGGTGTTTTGAAGTGAATTTTTACTCGAACGGTACCGTGTTATATTTTCTTTTAAATTATTTAATTTTTAAACTTTCACCAAAAGGGGATTATTGTGCTTTGACGTAACTTCTAATTCGGAGCTGCCCAGGGATTCCAGCTTACTCCCTGGCCCGGTGGAATTATGGGATGTGGGCTAAATTGCCGGTTTAATTGTTGTTTTCCTGACGTTTTCTAAATTTTCACTTTTCTTTTGGGCATTAAATTTTTCTTACGTTTTGGGGTGTCTCAGGCTAGGCTGCAGATAGGCCATGTAGTTGTTTATTGGCAATTTTGGTATTTGTAGAGTTTGTGGTATTTATAGCGTTTGTTATTAATGTGTAGTATCTTGTTAATTTTAGTGTTTGTTATTATTTATTTAAGTGCGAATTTGATTGTGGCCTTCTGCCGTTTTTTGATTAATTAATTTATTGCTTTCTTGATAATAAAAAGTAGTTTTGCTCAGCTGCCGAGTTTTATTTTGGACCCTCCAACTGCCACCCGTGATCCCATCGCTCGACTTGTTTTGAGCCATCCCCCGGTTGGCACGCTTACCAGCTTTGGTGGGGGGATGGGTCTCACTGTGAAGGCAATTGTTCAAAAATCACCGTCCAGTTCGGTAATTTTCCCTGCCTCTTGTTTCATAAGAGTGTAGGTTACTACCTCTTATGTGTTCGCATTTGTATTTTAAAAAAAGGCATGTTTCTAAAATATAGAGGCAGGGTAGTGTCAAAAGTTTCAAGTTTTTGAATGCTGGTCTACACGAGTCTCTCTGGTGAAGCTTTGCTATTACTCGAATTGCTTTTTTTGAAGGATGAACACCCTTGAAAATTTTGATTTTGAACAACCTCCCCACAGAGTCAAACCGTATGAGAGGTGTGGATAAATTATTCCATAATATGCCGTCATCAGTACCTGAGTTGGGCAATATTTGGTGAGCTGCCTCAAAAACATAAATTCCTGATGATAATTTAGAACATACCCTATCTACATGACAATCCCAGGTCAACCATCGATCAAGGAATTTAGTCGAGTAGACTTCTTCGATTTCAGACTCATCCACCATGACTGTAAGACTATGATCTGGATCGGTTTGTCGCAAACAAAATTGAATGTATGTTGTTTTCGACAAATTCGTTTTGAGATTGAGCTCATTGAATTGTTGAACTGAGCTATTGATTTTGTCACATTTTCGAGTTCACTGATTGATTTTGCAACAAAAGTACAACATTGTGTCGTGCCATCGGCGTACTTGGTGACTTGTCCACTGTGTACCGATGAACCAACATCATTGATGTAGATCAAGAAGAGGAGTGGGCCAAGTATGGAACCCTGGGGGACCCCATAGTTCAGTCCTACCTCCTTCGATCGAACGTCTGAAATACTTACAAATTGTTTTCTATCGCTGAGATACGACTTGATCCACTTAAGTGGCGGTCCTTTTATCCCACACAAATCCAGTTTATGAATCAGGGTGCTATGACAAACACAGTTGAAAGCCTTAGATAAGTCTAAAAATACACTCAATGTACTCTTTATATTTTCCATACCCTCTACTATCATATTGACTAGACGCACGACTACATCTATTGTCGATTTTCCACTTCGAAAACCGAATTAATTTTTGATAGTGTTTTTTTTATGTTTTTTTTTTTTCAAAAAATTCACACATTGAGAGAGAAAAACTTTCTCAAACACTTTACTAAAGACCGCTAAAATTGAAATGGGGCGGTAATTTTGGGGTCTTGGGGGTCACCCTTTTTGAAAATTGGAGTTACTTTTGCAAGTTTGAGAGAGAATGGAAAGGTTCCCGATAAAAAAGAGAGACTGATCAGATGTTCAAGTGGCCTTAGTAAATAATTTGAGCATTGTTTAAGGAGCCAAGTTGACATATGATTTGAGTCGTTTGATTTTTTTGGTTGAAGATCCCTTATTACATAAAGCTAAGTAAGCTGTTAACAGATTATGAAAATTAATAATACTTATTATAATTTATTTACATAAGAAAGTGGTTTAAACCAATATTACTTTATATAACTCTATGAGTGAGAGTAGGTTTTGCAAAAATCAGGCAATATCCAGTGAACACCCTCAAATCCACAAAACACTTAGAGCAAATGTAGCAGCAGAGTCCATTTCAGTCTGTCTCCAGCACGATTATGTTGTAATAGGTGGTTTGTAAAATGAATCTTCTAAAGTTAATATTTTTATCATCCAAATTCAATAGAAAATGAGATGAAAAATGTTTTCGGAACCATGGTAAAATGAACATTATCTACTATACAACAATAATTATAATAATATTTAAATTATTTGCTACTAAACGTAATTAAATTATATTACACTTTAACATATAATTATTTGTGTTAAAATTAATTAAAAAGCATAATATTTCTTGACAAGATATTTAATGATATGTCAAAATGACTTAAGCAAAAATTATCACTTTTATGTAACAAAACGAACACTTAGTTGATTAATTTTTTCGGTAACATAACAATTAAACTATCATATTTAGTAGTACTGTAAGATATACTGTTTTTAGGCAGTTAATGGAGAGAATAAATATATTAATAATTTTTACGTCATTTAGTTGAACAATTGTTTTATATATAAAAAGCTTATCACTGTTATATCATTTTATTTATCCTTCTCGGCCCAATAAACTATAAATACGTAAGTAATCTACGGGTGAAAACAATAACAATCACATTTGATATAAATATAACTAACATTATTCCCAACATATTATATTATGAATAAACGGTTCAAATTAAATATTCCCTAATTAACTGTGGTATAAATACGGAAATGATTTAGACCGTAACACATTGTGAAATATCATTGCCATGAAAGTGTTTACTAACTATCCAACGTAAATATGTCATATGTGCACATCTTATTCCAGCTAAACCAAATATGTATTAATTAAAAACATAGTTATTATTAATGTTTCATCAGATTATATTTCAAAGTAAACCTTTGAGTTAATCTTCAATTTCATTATTTTTAATAATACATAATGTATGGTAATATAGAATATTAGTTTGAATAAGTCAAGATTTGGGTTTGTTTGGATTTATTACAAGTATTTTTTAGTTAAAGATCCCACCAACAATTTGATTGGATTACTGAAAACATTTTCATCAAAGGAGGTTATCGGCATGCTTTGTTTTTACCTAGTGTTATATTAAATACATACTATAAGATCAAATATGAATAAATCTAACATCTTAAATGGAAACATGATTTCATGTGTCATCATCAGTCGAAAAGGTTCATGTCAGTCGTATTTCGGGAACATAGACCATAACAGTAGACCATACTGGTAATGTTTGTCACAGAAGGTAAGCAAATCGGTAATATTAAACCATTACCAAATATAATTTACTTAACTTGTATTTTATTACACCTGCAAAACTGAACTCATTTATAGACAAGATACCAAACCCCATAACTGATTATCAATCAAACATGTTATAGAAATATTTAATCTTTGTACGAGAAATTATCTTATACAAATCATCAGTTATTTTATTATTATATTTTTTAAAACGTATGTAGTAATGTATATTCCATACTAAAATTAAGCTTATTTATAATCTAATAATCTGCAATATGAACGGAATAAAACATCAGGTGTTAAGCTTAACAAAGCGTACACAAAAATAATACAAGTACTTTAAATGTATATAAAGCTTTTGAGTGTTTGTTTTCACCCTTAGATTACGTATCCCTTAAAGTAGCTAAGCTCAGACAATCACTGTCTGAAAGGGAAGTTTGTTTCCTGTGATGAACCAACTTCTGTGGTGAGAGGGTTGGTAAACAATCACGACACACAAACTGCGTCTCTAGAAGACTTTGTGCGGAACATATTCAAATAACAAGCTTCTGACCTGACACACCTTGTAATGACAAGATAGTCGTTACAAAATAACAATGGTTGTCGATTGTTATTTATTCACAGGCCGTAAATATATAAATGATTTACATATAAACTTGTTGATAAGTTAGAATCATTTTCACAGTTATACACAAAACTGTTATATTAGTTACGTTCCCTCTCCCCTCCCATTGTGTTTATGTAGAGGGAACCCGTGATTAGTCGGTACAATATTAGTTCCTTCCTTACGTGTGTGTTTATTCTGTTCTATAAACTGAGGACTGTACATTCATAAGTGTTATACTGTTTCTGAGTTCATTGATAACGCTCACAGGCTAGACACAAGAAGGGGCAAATATTTTTCAAGTAAGCCTGTAAAGGTAAATAAACAGAAGAAAACTAGCAGCAATCTTCAAAAATATCCACTGGATTTGGACGGCCAAGGATGTTTCGTATACGCTGATGTCTTCAGCCCAATGTATACTAATGGGCATCCCATATTCCAATCTTCAGGCACTTTGAGTCATCTAGCCTTGTGATACTAGTAAAGTCAGATTTACGAAAGTCATTACTTCGATAAACTGATAAACTATAGGACAGTGGATATTCTGCTTAGATCACCGGAAACATTGACTGAACCCATACCAAGCGAGAGAGGAAAGATGTCAAACTTGTAGTTACGTCATACGGCAGTTTAGATATTGTATCAGTGGTGTACCACTTGAACAATCTAAATTATCTAAAGCAGACGGGAAACTAAACGGCAATCACTGCTCGGTAATAACTAGTCAACTCTAAAACAAAAACAGAGGACATAGTAAACAGAAGTCCCTTTTCTTATGGCCACAGTCTTTAATAGATTTTAGCTAATGGACATATCTATTCATCTGTATTCTTACTTCCGAGGTTTATCGTTAAGGCTTTGGCCGTACCAGAATAGTATGAATAGTATGAAAAGGTGCTGGCCTGAAGAAATAATTACTCGACACATATAAATTTAACTATTGGATGCGACCTCTGTTTCTTTCTTATCTGTATTAATTAAAATTATAATTATTTGTTTTTGGTCAGAAGTTAATAAATTAGTCACTTAAAAATGTAGTAGACTTATATATGTTATTAAGATTATGTTTTTGCGCTTGAGTAGTGTCAAGAAAAATTACAGTAAACTCTGTTTATTTCATATATTTACTCAGAATCACCGAACTTGAACCATGAAACGACAACACAAAACGTATTTCTTCTTTTTTCAACGCATTCAGTTTAAACTGACACTAAGAAATACCAGTTGGCGATACTGCTCATTGATTCAAATGGAAGCAAGTCAGTATAATATGGATAGTTTGTTTTGCTCATCCCTAGTCCATATTTAATCACACTACAGGGAATCACAGTTGGGAGCAATCCAGAACCTAGTAGTTAAATATTGATTTCCTGGAGGAGATGAGGCCTGGAGGGCATCAATGTTGCACACTCCGTAGGTATGCTGGAAAACTATTCGTCATTTAGACAGGATAGCCTAACTGTTCTGATTATAAAAATATATTAAGGAAATACTACTATTTGCTAAGTATAAGTAAAAATTAGTAATATTAAATTATTTTTACGGAAGGAAGCCATATAATTCCTAATTAAAACTGGTAAAGATTTTAAATGCTGTAGTCTTAAAAAAAACAATGTTTTGATATATTACATTTATTTTCGTCTTCAGGCGTTACAAAATACCTTATTCTACATCTCAATTAGAACTACATAACTCAGACTGAGTCAAAATATATAGTATAACAAAATTAAACAACTTTACACTTATAAGCTATAACTTAATTGACTCCAGAATAGTATTAATGAATTTCGTCAAACTTTTTTTAAAGGCGAGTCTGATCTCACTTTTAACCTCCCTCTGCCGCAAACCAGCACAGTAGAAGAATTCGGCCGCTTCCAGTCTAGGCCGAATTCAAAATAGTGCTATCTCAAACCCAGACTGAAAGTCCAGACGCCTTATAACGCTCGGCCATCGGCTCACTTAAAACAAGTAAAAATTATAATAAAACAATGTAAACAAAAGAATATAAAGTATTATCGATCAAAAATATCGTATTTGATTTACAAAAAAGTAACCACATCCACCGGGTGGAAGTAATAATGAGGTAAATATTACTTACTTTTTTATATTTACTCGTACTTACACCTAGTGCGTTTCGCCATTATGTTTTTATGTTTATTTTGTTTAATGCTAAGTGTCATGTATGTTTAAATCCCTAAAAATCTTCAAATGACGTGAAGTCAATCATCATTACCTGATTGTCTTTCCTCCAAATTTCATCAAAATCTGTTTTGTGGTTCCACAAACTTTGTAATGAGCGTGCACATCGTTTTTAGATTATATATTACAAATTATGAAGATATAACTCGTCTGGAGAACATCAAAGACAAGCGTTTATGATCATTTGGAGAAGTGCTATCAAGAGTATTCGTAATATCTGACGTGCGTAAATATATTATATAAATTTAAATTAAAATTATTATATGACAGTCTATTTTTTCTGTTTTAGTGTCTTTAAATGAATCACTAGAATTTTATATGAGGTTGGAATCGGCAATGGTTCACAAATTATAAAAAAATAAGTAGTAAGACAAAAATAGTAAAAACAATGTAGAGATAAACCTAAATAGGGTAGTTAAGTGCGAAGTCTTGTAGAGATCACAGTATTGATAAATTAATGATGGAGAAGTTCCTTGAAAGGTGAGAAAAGCTGCGTCTTTAGAGACTTGCTAATTAAGATTTTTCCTTATACAATAATAAAACTTAATTCTAATGGAGGGATCAGGAAAAGAATATTCAAGTTTGAAATGTAAACGTTTGTTTTGAAATAGAAAATAGCAGTCACTATATATAATTGATTTTCATAAGCGAAACCATATATTAATTGTTTCTTTGCAACTTATCAAATAAAATTAATCTAAAACTATTAATTATAACTAGTTTAAAGAAAATGATTCAGGGTTTCAGTTGATAGTTTACATAACTGCATACAATAAGTTGAATAAATTTCCATATAGGGTGAATATACTAGGTACGAGTAACAAAAAACTGAAAATTTTACTATCTTTCACCCAACCACTTTTGAGTAATAGCAACTTTTAATTTTATTTAAAAATTGTGTTTGTTTTACTCAAACTGCATTTTCTATATTATGCTTAATATTTTTCGAAAACATTTTTGGAATTTAGATAACGTTTTACATAAGAGTAGAGAGGGGAAAGTAGTATTGACTTTAAGTCAAATACTAACAAATTTATGGCTAATTAAATAATAAAAAAGGATTTGGAGATTCACATCGTATACCCTGAAGAAAGGCCAATACCAGAAAAACTTAATATGAATACAAACTGTCTATCTTTATTGCCGTCTATCATTAGTCATAAAAGGATTTCTATTTGAAAATAGGACGTGTTTAAAATCTCATAGTGAAAAAGTCCTAAAATGTTGTTTTGTAATAAAGCTAATGTATATAAATACCGACATTTAATTTAATGTATAATTTAATTTAATTTATTTTCATTCAGGGTCATGAGAAAACGTGCGAGGGCCTGTATGAGAAATGGAGGCAGACAATTTGAAAATGGACTGTAGATTTGTAGGTAGAAACAAAGTTCACGTTTGTTCTACTGTTGCTGCTTAGTTTACATATCAGCTCAATGTTAATTTCAGTAATTGTATTGTATTTATCTGTTGTGATATTGTTCGTATTTTTTTTTTTATTTTTAAAATTAAAAAATTTTTAACTGTGATTTTTTGTGCTGTTTGCTAATAGAAGTCCATTTATAACTAACTATAGACGAAAAAAAGATAGACAATTTTTATAAATTTCAAAGATAGAAAAATATGGTTTAATTATGGTAAGCTGATATGTAGGCTGGCATTATGTTGAAATTCACTGGAGTCAAGATAAAAAAACTGAAAATTGAGGATCGGTGGTAAGCTAATTGATTTTTATTAAGACATCAGGGACATGGATTGTTCTGTTAGGGCTCTCTTAGGGGTTCATTTGGGATAGGTATTGTGTCTAGTATTGAATCAAAGATTCCAGAAGCGTTTGATATTCTGGAATCCTACGAAGATATATTGGAATCCCTGAAGAATGAACCCTGTAGTAAGTGCAACGAAAATCAGCGTCATTCCTGGGACAAATACATGTTTAGTTATTTATGATACTTTTATATTCATAAAATAATGTACCTTCATCATTCTATGTCTGAGTTTAGAGGTGTGGGAAATACCACTCACACACTAGCGTAGCAACTCCTTTCTAACCAGGCTTTCTAGGGTTAAGAATTAACAAGAAAGCTATCAACATTCTGCATAACATTTTGATAGAATACAATTTGGATGGAAAGTGGATGGCCATCTGTGTTTTGCATCAGTTGATGTCTGATGTACGTCAGTATATCAGCGTTCTGGTTTATCAAGTACTCAGGTACCGCAAGTCAAGGCTTTTGATAGTAGCAATGTCTACATAAGCAAAAGAATTGCTCCTGTGACGTCCTGTTAGGCAGTCAATATATGAAAATGTATACTGATATCACCAGGAAAATCAAACAATATGATGAATGTGAAAGGGTGTGTCAAAGCACTTCTGGCTACGGCGATTGTCCTCGTCGTGAGGATGTACTTACACTATGAAACACTTTCTTTGTGAGGGAGACAAAGGTAGTTGGACATTTGCCATCATTACGTGAAAATTACCAATCACGACGTTTAGGTTTGGTAAAACCCAAACCCTTTTCAAGTGCTAAAAACTAAATTACATTTACACAAACATGTTATAAAACTACGTTCTTAAACTAATAAACTTATCTACTTTAATAATTATCTACATTTTAACCTAGATCCTAGAATATGGTACAACAAAATGAACTTCTGCTAAATATAAAAATACCAAATCGAAACGTCGTGATTGGTAATTTTCACGTAATGATGGCAAATGTCCAACTACCTTTGTCTCCCTCATCTGATACTCCATCATTAACAAATTTCAAAAACCTTTCTTTGTACTGGTACAACTGAACATTACTAACGTGCGTAGGCAATTCTTATAGTTACGGAATAATGTACGTTGAGCCAAAACCCGGAACTTTTATTGATCAGGCACAAGTTTTCCTCCTGTTGCAGGTTTCAAATATCTACCAAGTAACTGTTCTCTGGAGTTGGTGGAAAGTTAAATAATTTTTACTCAATTGTTTTTTATCAAATTAATAATAAGATTGAAACGGAAGGAAAGAAGTTGTCTTTAAAGAACAACTTAAATAAGCAGCTTTGAGTGTTAACTATTCCAGTGGTTGAAGAGATAAGCTTAACACAATAAAACTTCACGAAACACTGTGGTTGTTTCTAATTCACTTTTATTGAGTTACAAAAGCTTTATTACTTAATTGCACCTTGAGTACTCTTGTTCTCTGACTTTTAATTTTACATTTTGAATATATATTTAAAATTTTAATTTTAAATTTTTTAAGTAAACGTAATAACAATATATTTTTATAAGTATGTTTAATATAATAAGTGATACTGTATTTTATAAATTAATTTAAAAATAAGGTGCAAGTAATAATTGCGATACTAAAAAATACCGTTTGCTTTTATTTTCTATTCAGTGATAAACATACCTGAACTCAGGATAGACAAAATTTAAATATCCATTGACTATATTTATCTTCCTTTGATTTTAATATATGTTAAGTTTTCTAATTAAGTCGTTGTTTTACATCTAAGAACAGCTCTAAATATTTTTATAGCCACGTTGTATAACTGTTCAATAATTTAGAATTGGCCAGGTTTAGACGAGTAAGTACTGGTGTATCAGACAATAATATTTTAGACATTTATCGTGTTCTATAAAACAATAGTGCATGTTTCGGAATTTTCTTATGTCTGTTGATCGAGTGGAACATGTAATCAGAGTTATGAATTAAGTGTTCAGTAGTTACTTATAAAAGTAAAAAGAATTCAACTATCACCCTAATAGTTGAATCACCAAATGAAGTTCAAAGACTTTTATTACAAGGAACAAAATACAGTCCTCAGTTTGGTGAGTGGGTACGGGAGGGTGAGTGGGTGATCACTACAGTACGTGTACGGGAGGGTGAGTGGGTGATCACTACTGTACGTGTACGGGAGGATGAGTGGGTGATCACTACTGTACGTGTACGGGAGGGTGAGTGGGTGATCACTACTGTACGTGTACGGGAGGATGAGTGGGTGATCACTACTGTACGTGTACGGGAGGGTGAGTGGGTGATCACTACTGTACGTGTACTGGAGGGTGAGTGGGTGATCACCACTGTACGTGTACGGGAGGGTTAGTGGGTGATCACCACTGTTGTACGGTGTGTGTATTGGTCAACAACAATGTACGTGTACTTGTGGGTGTGATAGTGTAATGTACAGCAGCTGTACAGTATGTGAGGTCAACTATTACAATATATAAATATTGAACAATTATACAAGTCACTTAAAGATTTTTAAAAATGTTAATGTCATTATTTAAAGAAAATTGATGGCGTATTGTAGGAAAACGTTAAATTAAGTTTAATGTAACTTAATAGAGTTTTGATTTATTTTTAAATGTTGCGATTTTGTGCTCATTAGTAATTAATTATATTTGTGTTCTAATTAATTTAAATATTTATTAAAATCATGTATAAAACACATAATTCATTACAAAGATATTTTAAACTGATAAATATATATTTCATCTATGAGGTTAATTTTATAGTTATCTAAATTATTATGTGCAGTAGTAAATTGAGAAATAGATAATTATATAGTCATTGTGATTATTCTTTATACATGTACAGACGTAGTTACATAATGTTTAAATACTTATTTTAGAAAAGTGTTACATAATTAAATAATAGTCAACAAGTTTACTCAAGGTGCAATTAAGTAAAAAAGCTTCTCAAACTTAATAAAAGTGAATTAGAAACAACCACAGAGTTTCGTGAAGTTTTATTGTGTTAAGCTTATCTCTTCAACCACTGGACTAGTTAACACTCAAAGCTGCTTATTTAAGTTGTGCTTTGAAGGGAACTCTTTTAATTCCGTTTCCGTCGTATTATTAATGTGATAAACATTTGTATTTATTAAGCTTACCAGCTTATCGTACGTAAAGTTGAAACTACATGTGAAAATACCTGATTTGTATCTTTTTTGTACTGTACAATTTTGTTTATTATGACGATCATTTATTTTTGATATTTTTTCATTTCTTATTCGAATTTAAAAGTAATCCTTCAAATTATTCATTTTCTTGGACCAAATATATTTGTATGAGGCCCGAGTTTACTAAAGGCAGGACTTACAAAATGACAGGAGATGTATGAGAGGGCGGTGAGCAGCTGGATGGTATCCGTGATAAATGATCGTAAATGGCCGGTCCACCCTGCAATGTTAAACACCGATACACCCCTTCTGAAGATTGATGTAAAGTCCATTAGATTTCATGTAAAGGGACCTGATTCAAAACTCACAGCTATAAGTGCTAAAGGCCATTCTTATTCAAATTCTTGATGCCGACACAGCTTATTCGCTGTAAGGCAAATAAAGACGATTATTTGAGTTTAGGATGGGTATAGATGATATTCGTAGTCATGTTAGTAACTGAATTCGACTGAGCTCAGAAACGACCATTTATTAATGATCTAATAGCCAAGGCAATTAAGGGACCTACATCTTTACGTAAAATCCGAATCATGTAATACTGGATTGATTTTTATCTAACTGGAAAGCCTGATATTTGTAATGATAAATGTACAGAACTTAAAATAATTGATGTAACAGGTAAGAACAAACCTATAAAATTAAAAAGAGGCCATAATTGAAAAGTAAATATATGGTGGTAAATGTATAAAGGCATGTTGTATTTTAGTCGAAATTCTCAGTGCACTGTGGTAAAAAGTACCTTATTACAATGTTAATAGTTTAATACAGATAGACCGCTTGGATTGTAACCTAATGAAAGTAATTGTGTGAGAGATATGTAGTGCGTGGTGGAAGTGAGATAGAGAACTACTTTTTCCCCACAGTGTCAATCCAATTTAAAATTGTCATGGAAACTAGAAAGACGGCATACTGCATGCTGTCAATGCATAAGCAAGCCTCACTCATTGTGTCATTAGAAGCAACGACAACTGATTGGTGTGATCAATAATAACGATTTAAACTTAAAACAATTAAATTAAATCGTTATGTAGTTTTTAACAATGTATAACAATCATTAAATACAACAAATAAGAATTTAAAAAAAAGTAAATTTCATAATAGTTGTTTTTACAACTAAACTGTTACGGCAGTTGACCACAAACCAGAGCTTGAAGGTGGACGTTAGTGACGTCCATGATTTACCGTACAGTGGAGCATTCCACTGCGCTTATGAAAATACAAAAAGTGGATCGCAATCTGTCCGACCAAATCGTACGTCTAAATTTAGTAATTTGCTATGTCCAGTCAATATTTACGATTATATATACCCTCATTAAGTTTGATATCCACAGTAGGACTTAGGTTTGTTATGTCTTTAATCTTCACTCCAAATGACGTTGTATGTGTGCAAATGAGTAGTGGGGTTAAGTGGTCAGCAAATAGGGGATGTCCACTTGACGAGGGTTAAGTAAAGCTGCAGTAATGCCTCGCGTATGTTGCTGGGCTAAAGTGACTACATAGTCATATCACTGAGGGTAAATTTGTTTACTGATGACTCTTTGTAGTCGATAACTTTAAAGAACTGAACGGCAGGATTCAATCAAATAGATAGTTTGATATGACCATCGTATTCTTATATATACACACCTACACAACTTTGTGCCAGGGCAACTTAAGGACCAACAGTTTTATGTGAAATCCGAACCACGTATACCTGGTCTTATTTTCAGTTAATTGACAATCCTGATATTCACTCATCTCTCTCACACAACTCCAGACACTGAGTACTAGCTAATAAGGACACCCCAGACTTCTCTAGTAGAGTCCACGTCGATAGCAACCACTGAGCGGACGCTATGTTGGTATTAAGAGAGCCGATTATATACCTAACGCCTACAATCTCCACAAAACGTTCCCCCAAAATAGCCAGAGAACAGCGCTGTGCTACCAGTTGCGACAAAGTCGAAATCATGTAATGACTAATAAAACTTAGGCCTCTTGCTAGCTCAGTGGTTAGCACTTCTGCTTCATATGCAGATGGTGACAGGTTCAAATCCCGGGAGGTACAGTATAAATTTGCTTCATGGGTTTGGACTGTTGTCCCATAACAACGCTTTTCGATTAAGTTAAAAATGACACTGGCGTAAGTAGAAAAAAGTGAACATTCATTTTACATCGTAACATTGTTTAAATAATTTGTAACACAGAAACCATGATGTTAGTAAAGCCCGAAGGCCTGGCTGATTGTGTATTAAAGTATGTACTATGTAGTTTATATTTACTTTACAGTATATACGGTCTGAATGGTTTAGTTAAAAAGGGTTTATATTTTAAAATGTCTGGAACCTATAAAATGAGCTTTCACCTAATAAGCTTGTTTATTTTCTTATGAACCATTATCTAATTAATAAATGTTTGAAATTAGATAAATATCTTTGAAATTTGAATAATCCAAATTTAATAAACTTAGCTGTCATGGAGCTAAAAGGCTTGTAAAAATTCTTTTGAATGAACAAATGAGTAGGTGATTTCCAAAACCCGTTATATCACTTTTTTTCTGAAGTTGATTTTTTGGTCTCTATGGATTCTTTGGAGTGTCAGCTACCGTTTTCTATCAATTTTATGTTCCAAAACCAGTTTAAAATGGGTAAAAATCGCATTTTAAAATTGTTTAAATTTCCAAAACCAGTTAAAAATTATGCCATTGAAGAATCAAAACCTGTTATTTTCAGGTCTATGTTTTCTGTGTCAAAACCCGTTATAAATTTGATTTTACATATGGCGAGATAAAAAGGTTTTCCAAAACCTGTTATTTCTTTAGTCTGGTTTTCTTCAGTCCACACGAACATTGGTTTCAGTGTTTATTCTTTTATTGATATTATACGTTATACCTTTGAAATTGTAAAAGTTTGTGTTGGCTACACTGCTGTTTTCTTTGTTTATCTTTTCCAGCTGACAGTTTTCATCCCGCGTTTATTGTGTTATTAGTTAGTTGAAACAAACGCTGTTGTCGTGTGGTGTCAACTTTGTCTTTTCTCTCTCGGTGGGTTAACTTTCAGTTAAAATGGAAGAATTATTGATTGTTAATAATGATTTTAATATTCAAGATATGGAGGTAATTATAGAAGAAGAAAATCTGACTATCGATGAATCCTCTTCAGAGAGTTTACATGTAACAACAGCACCTAACCTATCGAGAAAGAGGCATAGGTTACCGGAGGAATGGAAGAAGAATGTAGCTAAAAGAGCACGGTAAGTTTAACCAAAAGAATACATTATTAAATTTCTCACAATTTAATATTAGTTTAACCCTGGTAAACCATAACATTTTATTTTCAGTTCAGTGTTTTAGGCTAGGCACTTGAACTACTCACTAAACCTTCATTCCAGCTTCACACCTCAGGCATGCCTTTATTTCTAGCCTAATCACATTGTTTTGTTTCAGGCACAAACCAAAAGGTTTCCTACTAAACCAGATTGCAGACATGGAGAAAAAAGCATGTACCAGTGCAATGAGCTCACAATGCAAGATATCCGGAAAATTCACCAGCGATATTACAAAGAAGGAACTTTGGAATCAAAGAAAAATTTCATCGCACGGCACGTAACTGTAGTTACTCCTGTGAAAAGAAAGCAAGGTAATGAGTGTAATCGTCGCAAAAGAATGGTAAGCACACTATATACTTTACCTAAGACACGTGAGGGGACCGTTAGTCAAGTACGAGTATGCCGAAGTGCATTCATGAGTATAATCCAAGAAGGTAGAGATAGACTACAAAGACTTTGCAAAAAGTATCTGCAAACAGGTGAAATTCCCCCTGAAACTCGTGGAGGAGCTCGCCAAGTTGAAACATTTGCTGCTAAAAAGGAGGAGGTCATAGCTTTCATTAAAACCTTTAAGCCTATACAACAACATTACAGTAGGGCCCAAATAAAAATTCGCCAGTACTTACCTAGTGAGTTGTCAGTCAAAAAGTTGTGGGATTTGTATATGGAAAAAGATATACCTGAGAACCTGAAGGGTGAGTATCAATTCTTCAGACATGTTTTCAATGATAACTTCAACATAGGTTTCCACGCCCCATATTCGGACAAGTGTTCGACTTGTTCTTGTCTGAAGAATAAAATCGCTTTAGAAAAAAACAAGGAACAACTGGATAAGTTGAAAGCAGACCTTAAAGCCCACGAAACTCGTGCTAATACCTTTTATGCTGCCTTAAAAAATCAAAGCGACGGTAACCTGATATTAAGCTATGATTGCCAAAAAAACTTGGTTCTCCCTAAAATCCCTGATCAAGAGGCTTATTATCGCCGTCAATTTTACCTTTACAACTTTACCGTGGTTGAGGGAAGTTCTACAGCTAATCTCAACAAAGAAAATACTTTTGCGTATGTATGGACTGAGGATGAGTTTGCAAAGGGTTCTGTTCAAATTGCATCGGCGTTGAACCACCGATTATGCTCCACAAATTTGGACGGGATCACCAAGGTACACCTCTTTTCTGATGGCTGTGGAGGACAGAATAAAAACAGTACTATTGTGTTCATGCTCGCTGTTTGGCTACTGAACAATGCTCCCAGTCACTTAAAAGAAATTGTTTTGACTTTTCCGATTGTAGGACATTCGTTCATTCCACCTGACCGGGTTTTCGGTAATCTAGAACGAAGGTTTAAGTCCAACAGTGTCATTGAGAACCCTGACAAATACTTAGCTATGTTTAAAAAACATACAACAGTTATCCACTTGGGAGAAGACTGTGATGTCAAAAACTGGAAGGCTTCCGCTGACAACATACTGAGGAAAACAACTGATTGGCATTTTCAGTTCCAGAAAGCCAAGAAGATTGTATTAAGAAGAAACAAACCTTTGACAAACATTCTCGTTCGCGGTGAACCATTCTACAACTTTGAAACAGGCATATCTAGAAGTGTGTGCAAGAAAAGTAAAAACTTGCGAGACGTATCATTAGAGGATGTGACCAGAGGTGTTCTTTTGAAAGAGGCTAAGAAACAAGATGTAAAAGGGCTGTTGGAACTACATTTTGGTGAAAGCTGGGCCCAAAACGAGCTTTTACAGTTCTACGTAAAAGTTTTCGAGGAACAAGATATTATACTGAGAGGACTTGAAACCCAGGGTGATGCTCGTATCGCAGAAATTGATGACAACATAGATTTTGACCTTAACGAAGATGATCCAACTGAGATTGTGTAATTGTGTATTGGCATTAGGCCTAATAAAAGTAATTTGATTTGAAACAGAATACTAATGTTAACGAAGATGATCCAACTGAGATTGTGTATTGACATTAGGCCTAATAAAAGTAATTTGATTTGAAACAGAATACTAATGTTTTCCTTAACACTCTCATCCAGTGATAATAACAGGTTTTGGAAAGTCCATTAAAAAGACAGTGGCAGTTTTATTGTTCCAAAACCTGTTATAAACCTCATTGGTATTTCCAAAACCTGTTAAAAATAAATAATTTTCCAAAACCCGTTATTTTCAGATTTTATTATTTAATATTAAAATAACCAAAACCCTGTTAACTTAGAGCCATACATGGAACAAAAAAGCGATTTTTAAATTATTTTTTAAAAAAAGATTCAGGTTTTTATTTTTAGAGATAATGTTTCTATAAGTTTTTCCTGAATACTGAAAAATTTAGAAAAAGTGATTTAACAGGTTTTGGAAATTGCCTACTCAAATATTGTTCAAATTATTTCTTTATCACCAAACTAAGTACCTCTCGTTACAAATTATTACTTAACTAATACGGTATTTTTTTATTTTATTTTATCGCTATAATACAGGTTTAACCTAATTACATTATAGCAGTACTATAATTTACAATAAATTATATCAGGATGAGTTCAAGTCCACTATGCTTCATCTGATTCTGCACTTCACAACACAAAAACATAATTCAAATCATAATACTATTTACATTGATACTTTGGTAGATAAAAACACACTATATAAATATTAACAAATACAAGAAATAAATAATTTCATACTGAAGCCTACCCACATGAGAAGGACATGGATTTAACAATATAACTTTAAACAACAATAAAAATTAAATAATTTTATAACAACAAAAATAAATAGCATAATAACAAGAACAACAAAAGAGTAAATCAATAAGCAAATAAATAAATGTAAGTTTAGATGTTATTGACTCAAAAGTGACAAAATACATATCTTTTTGAAACTATTCAACCTATCAAGGTGGATATCGACGTCTGACCCATCAAAAAGCATTGAGTTATAGCCTCTCATCATCCGCAACAGAGGAAAGGATGTACAAATTCCTAAATACATCTAAAATTTGGGTAGAACATTGTTATAATACTATCTAACATCACACCTATACCTCGAATGTATTGATTTTGTAAAAATTTGTAATTTTTTATTGTTATATATATCATTCATTAACATTATCAGTCATTTTGGAATAATTTTAAAAATATTTTACTACTACAATGGTTGCTTTTCAATGGTCACTGGTTGTATGAAAACGAGAGTTGAACTTTCTTGAGTCGTTATAAATCTACCGTAATTCCTTGAGTCGTTCAAATTTGTAATTAATAAGCAATATTAGAAGTCAAGTCAATTTTTGTTTTTTATTCTATTTAGAAAACAGAATTGAAAATTTTCTTTTTATAACTAAAGTCAGAATGCAGAACTACAGTAGTGTATAATATTGAGTTCACAGTATTATTTGACTATAACAAGTTTTTTTCAAGTTATGTTACTGGCATTTAGGTAATAACTAACTGAACAAACCTTAGGAAATATTAATCTAATATAGAACTATAATTCGAAACACTTTTACATCAGCATATATGTACTCACAGTAATGTCATGGGAGTGAGTTATCAATAGATCATAATTGCCGGTGGTTGAACATTAAATACTGTACATTATCACTAGGGTTGGTTTATGATAGAAGGTGGAATCACTATACATGATACTGTACATTATCACTAGGGTTGGTTTATGATAGAAGGTGGAATCACTATACATGATACTGTACATTATCACTAGGGTTGGTTTATGATAGAAGGTGGAATCACTATACATTATACTGTACATTATCACTAGGGTTGGTTTATGATAGAAGGTGGAATTACTATACATTATACTGTACATTATCACTAGGGTTGGTTTATGATAGAAGGTGGAATCACTATACATTATACTGTACATTATCACTAGGGTTGGTTTATGATAGAAGGTGGAATTACTATACATTATACTGTACATTATCACTAGGGTTGGTTTATGATAAAAGGTGGAATTACTATACATTATACTGTACATTATCACTAGGGTTGGTTTATGATAGAAGGTGGAATTACTATACATTATACTGCACATTATCACTAGGGTTGGTTTATGATAGAAGGTGGAATTACTATACATTATACTGTACATTATCACTAGGGTTGGTTTATGATAGAAGGTGGAATCACTATACATGATACTGTACATTATCACTAGGGTTGGTTTATGATAGAAGGTGGAATTACTATACATTATACTGTACATTATCACTAGGGTTGGTTTATGATAGAAGGTGGAATCACTATACATGATACTGTACATTATCACTAGGGTTGGTTTATGATAAAAGGTGGAATCACTATACATGATACTGTACATTATCACTAGGGTTGGTTTATGATAGAAGGTGGAATCACTATACATTATACTGTACATTATCACTGGGGTTGGTTTATGATAGAAGGTGGAATTACTATACATTATACTGTACATTATCACTAGGGTTGGTTTATGATAGAAGGTGGAATCACTATACATTATACTGTACATTATCACTAGGGTTGGTTTATGATAGAAGGTGGAATTACTATACATTATACTGTACATTATCACTAGGGTTGGTTTATGATAAAAGGTGGAATTACTATACATTATACTGTACATTATCACTAGGGTTGGTTTATGATAGAAGGTGGAATTACTATACATTATACTGTACATTATCACTAGGGTTGGTTTATGATAGAAGGTGGAATTACTATACATTATACTGTACATTATCACTAGGGTTGGTTTATGATAGAAGGTGGAATCACTATACATGATACTGTACATTATCACTAGGGTTGGTTTATGATAGAAGGTGGAATTACTATACATTATACTGTACATTATCACTAGGGTTGGTTTATGATAGAAGGTGGAATCACTATACATGATACTGTACATTATCACTAGGGTTGGTTTATGATAAAAGGTGGAATCACTATACATGATACTGTACATTATCACTAGGGTTGGTTTATGATAGAAGGTGGAATCACTATACATTATACTGTACATTATCACTGGGGTTGGTTTATGATAGAAGGTGGAATTACTATACATTATACTGTACATTATCACTAGGGTTGGTTTATGATAGAAGGTGGAATCACTATACATTATACTGTACATTATCACTAGGGTTGGTTTATGATAGAAGGTGGAATTACTATACATTATACTGTACATTATCACTAGGGTTGGTTTATGATAAAAGGTGGAATTACTATACATTATACTGTACATTATCACTAGGGTTGGTTTATGATAGAAGGTGGAATTACTATACATTATACTGTACATTATCACTAGGGTTGGTTTATGATAGAAGGTGGAATTACTATACATTATACTGTACATTATCACTAGGGTTGGTTTATGATAGAAGGTGGAATCACTATACATGATACTGTACATTATCACTAGGGTTGGTTTATGATAGAAGGTGGAATCACTATACATGATACTGTACATTATCACTAGGGTTGGTTTATGATAAAAGGTGGAATCACTATACATTATACTGTACATTATCACTAGGGTTGGTTTATGATAGAAGGTGGAATTACTATACATTATACTGTACTTTATCACTAGGGTTGGTTTATGATAGAAGGTGGAATTACTATACATTATACTGTACATTATCACTAGGGTTGGTTTATGATAAAAGGTGGAATCACTATACATTATACTGTACATTATCACTAGGGTTGGTTTATGATAGAAGGTGGAATTACTATACATTATACTGTACATTATCACTAGGGTTGGTTTATGATAGAAGGTGGAATTACTATACATTATACTGTACATTATCACTAGGGTTGGTTTATGATAGAAGGTGGAATCACTATACATGATACTGTACATTATCACTAGGGTTGGTTTATGATAGAAGGTGGAATTACTATACATTATACTGTACATTATCACTAGGGTTGGTTTATGACAGAAGGTGGAATTACTATACATTATACTGTACATTATCACTAGGGTTGGTTTATGATAGAAGGTGGAATCACTATACATGATACTGTACATTATCACTAGGGTTGGTTTATGATAGAAGGTGGAATTACTATACATTATACTGTACATTATCACTAGGGTTGGTTTATGATAAAAGGTGGAATCACTATACATTATACTGTACATTATCACTAGGGTTGGTTTATGATAGAAGGTGGAATTACTATACATTATACTGTACATTATCACTAGGGTTGGTTTATGATAAAAGGTGGAATTACTATACATTATACTGTACATTATCACTAGGGTTGGTTTATGATAGAAGGTGGAATCACTATACATTATACTGTACATTATCACTAGGGTTGGTTTATGATAGAAGGTGGTGGAATCACTATACATTATACTGTACATTATCACTAGGGTTGGTTTATGATAAAAGGTGGAATTACTATACATTATACTGTACATTATCACTAGGGTTGGTTTATGATAGAAGGTGGAATTACTATACATTATACTGTACATTATCACTAGGGTTGGTTTATGATAGAAGGTGGAATTACTATACATTATACTGTACATTACCACTAGGGTTGGTTTATGATAAAAGGTGGAATCACTATACATGATACTGTACATTATCACTAGGGTTGGTTTATGATAGAAGGTGGAAGCACTATACATTATACTGTACATTATCACTAGGGTTGGTTTATGATAGAAGGTGGAATTACTATACATTATACTGTACATTATCACTAGGGTTGGTTTATGATAGAAGGTGGAATCACTATACATTATACTGTACATTATCACTAGGGTTGGTTTATGATAGAAGGTGGAATTACTATACATTATACTGTACATTATCACTAGGGTTGGTTTATGATAGAAGGTGGATTCACTATACATGATACTGTACATTATCACTAGGGTTGGTTTATGATAAAAGGTGGAATCACTATACATTATACTGTACATTATCACTAGGGTTGGTTTATGATAAAAGGTGGACTCACTATACATGATACTGTACATTATCACTAGGGTTGGTTTATGATAGAAGGTGGAATTACTATACATTATACTGTACATTATCACTAGGGTTGGTTTATGATAGAAGGTGGAATCACTATACATGATACTGTACATTATCACTAGGGTTGGTTTATGATAAAAGGTGGAATCACTATACATTATACTGTACATTATCACTAGGGTTGGTTTATGATAGAAGGTGGAATTACTATACATTATACTGTACATTATCACTAGGGTTGGTTTATGATAAAAGGTGGAATCACTATACATTATACTGTACATTATCACTAGGGTTGGTTTATGATAGAAGGTGGAATCACTATACATGATACTGTACATTATCACTAGGGTTGGTTTATGATAAAAGGTGGAATCACTATACATTATACTGTACATTATCACTAGGGTTGGTTTATGATAGAAGGTGGAATCACTATACATTATACTGTACATTATCACTAGGGTTGGTTTATGATAGAAGGTGGAATCACTATACATTATACTGTACATTATTACTAGGGTTGGTTTATGATAGAAGGTGGAATCACTATACATTATACTGTACATTATCACTAGGGTTGGTTTATGATAAAAGGTGGAATCACTATACATTATACTGTACATTATCACTAGGGTTGGTTTATGATAAAAGGTGGAATCACTATACATTATACTGTACATTATCACTAGGGTTGGTTTATGATAGAAGGTGGAATCACTATACATGATACTGTACATTATCACTAGGGTTGGTTTATGATAAAAGGTGGAATCACTATACATTATACTGTACATTATCACTAGGGTTGGTTTATGATAGTAGGTGGAATTACTATACATTATACTGTACATTATCACTAGGGTTGGTTTATGATAGAAGGTGGAATCACTATACATGATACTGTACATTATCACTAGGGTTGGTTTATGATAAAAGGTGGAATCACTATACATTATACTGTACATTATCACTAGGGTTGGTTTATGATAAAAGGTGGAATCACTATACATGATACTGTACATTATCACTAGGGTTGGTTTATGATAGAAGGTGGATTTACTATACATTATACTGTACATTATCACTAGGGTTGGTTTATGATAGAAGGTGGAATCACTATACATGATACTGTACATTATCACTAGGGTTGGTTTATGATAGAAGGTGGAATCACTATACATGATACTGTACATTATCACTAGGGTTGGTTTATGATAGAAGGTGGAATCACTATACATGATACTGTACATTATCACTAGGGTTGGTTTATGATAGAAGGTGGAATCACTATACATGATACTGTACATTATCACTAGGGTTGGTTTATGATAGAAGGTGGAATTACTATACATTATACTGTACATTATCACTAGGGTTGGTTTATGATAGAAGGTGGAATTACTATACATTATACTGTACATTATCACTAGGGTTGGTTTATGATAGAAGGTGGAATTACTATACATTATACTGTACATTATCACTAGGGTTGGTTTATGATAAAATGTGGAATTACTATACATTATACTGTACATTATCACTAGGGTTGGTTTATGATAGAAGGTGGAATCACTATACATGATACTGTACATTATCACTAGGGTTGGTTTATGATAGAAGGTGGAATCACTATACATGATACTGTACATTATCACTAGGGTTGGTTTATGATAGAAGGTGGAATCACTATACATGATACTGTACATTATCACTAGGGTTGGTTTATGATAGAAGGTGGAATCACTATACATGATACTGTACATTATCACTAGGGTTGGTTTATGATAGAAGGTGGAATCACTATACATGATACTGTACATTATCACTAGGGTTGGTTTATGATAGAAGGTGGAATCACTATACATGATACTGTACATTATCACTAGGGTTGGTTTATGATAGAAGGTGGAATCACTATACATGATACTGTACATTATCACTAGGGTTGGTTTATGATAGAAGGTGGAATTACTATACATTATACTGTACATTATCACTAGGGTTGGTTTATGATAGAAGGTGGAATTACTATACATTATACTGTACATTATCACTAGGGTTGGTTTATGATAGAAGGTGGAATTACTATACATTATACTGTACATTATCACTAGGGTTGGTTTATGATAAAAGGTGGAATTACTATACATTATACTGTACATTATCACTAGGGTTGGTTTATGATAGAAGGTGGAATCACTATACATGATACTGTACATTATCACTAGGGTTGGTTTATGATAGAAGGTGGAATCACTATACATGATACTGTACATTATCACTAGGGTTGGTTTATGATAGAAGGTGGAATTACTATACATTATACTGTACATTTCCAACATATTATTACAATTTAACTGTTAATATAATAAAAGTACTATACACACAATTATATCTATTATAAGAACATTCATGAATAAGGAATATTAAAAATATATAAGAACTATACATAATATGATATATATTACTTTTCAAGCTAAGAATTTAGTGAGTTAAGTCATCAACTTCATGATATTATATGATAAACTATGTCATTTCATATTCTTAAAAAGAGTTTATAGCTGGTACAAATCATACGACCTATGAATGGTTCGTAAATTACGTCATTTTCGTTTTATTTTAAGCAAATTAAAATTATTATACTTTGATTAATAGGGCTTCCACAGTTCATAGATTATTTAGTATCGTTTACATTATTGAATGATATCATACATTTTCTGTTCATGAATCCGTCAGCCACCACCGGTGAAGAATCCCTTGGCGAAGTCTTCGTCATGGCCTTCAGCTTGGTTTTTGGCGTCTCCGGTGATGAAGGTCTTGTACATTGTAGGCATTGGTTCTGTGACTTGAGATCGTACCCTGACTATGATGGGTCTCTAGGCCTCGTAAAACAACAACCTTATTCCACATAAAAATCAATAATAATTTTCAGAAGGTAATAATCCAAGTGGTTTTAGCAAATTATACCTGGATTAATATATCAATTATACCTGGATTAATTTATGGGAAATCAATTCAGATTAGCGGGTCCATCTCGTTCCACTTAAACCTATTACTAGAGCGAGTAATTGTACATTATCGGTGGACTAGTCGTAATTCAGTTTTTGACCACTTGACCGACCAACCCATAACAATTATTGGTAGGGTTGGTGATTTTAAAGGTCAGACTCTACAATTCCTAAAACTACTCAACAATACAAGAAGTGTTGACCATCGAATAAGCAATAATGTTACGAAAATTAATCAATGCCCCATCAATAATTTGTTAAACTTCTTAGTGTTCTTAGTGTTCAAATAAATATTATCACTATTACATTTTAAGTAATCATAACTTAAAACTATTTTAAATTATTAGTTTTTATTAAGAACAATTTATTTTACTTTATTATAGTCATTACAAACAATTAAATTAATCACAAACAAACTAAAACAAAGACATCGTAGTTTGTTTTGTATTAGGAAATTTCTCAGCCTTGCCACTTTAAGTAACAATAAAGTAACTATTAACAGTCGGGAAGCAGTCTGCCCCCTCACTTTTCCTTTAGTGTTCTGTTGGAACATCAATACGAGATCTCTACACGGCTTCACACTCAGCCAGGATCTCTTGGGTTTTGGCCCTCTGTTTTCACGAGATAAGTTGGGGGTTCTACGTTGGCGAGTTACTCTACAACGAAGAACATAAGTTTGATTAGTGATTCAATTACTTTGTAATTAACTAAACAATTACTACGAAGCAAGCAGAAAGTAATTGAATTTAATATAAAATATCTCTAGCTTATTGATTATACCGCGTCCTAGATAAGTAACCATATTGGTTTGCATGTTAAACATGTAATTGTTTAAAGTTAATAACAACGTTTATGGAACAATTTATTTTTATTTATTTTAAAAAAAAAATTTCTTTAAATAAATTTAAAAAAAAATAAATAAAAATAAATTGTTCCATAAACGTTGTTATTAACTTTAAACAATTACATGTTTAACATGCAAACCAATATGGTTACTTACAATTAATATTTAAAACTATGCATTCAAAACTGTGTTTGAAATGTCTTTATTATTATATATATTTTGAAAATATAGTATTCCCTTAGTAAATGGCACACATTTAAATACGTTATTCAACAAACTGCAATGATAACCTTGCAGTTTGTAGTAAGTAATAAAGTCTACGCTTGTATTACATTATTTAAAAAAATATATAAATTTTGAATTCTAATGACACATCACTCAATACTTAATCACTTTGATCTATATTGGAGCCAAACCGATTGATTTTGGAGCATTGATAGACTGTAATCGTTATCTAAATAATTTTTGAAAGGTAAATATGAGGTTTTAGACCAATAAAATAACCAACTAACAATCGGGTTGCCTGTTAAAACCCTGCTTAGTTTTATATTATTTTGAGATCAAGCTGTTTATTGCTTCGCACACTAAACATAATTCTACTGGGAAGTTATCCTTAGAATGCATTCTCCATTGTTCTCAAATGAATTACCACCCACTTTTAGCAGAAAAAAGGAACTATTTTAAATATAAACATTTTAGATTGAGAATATAGAAAAATTTATGAAATTCGTAAAAGAATGGATATAAACCCTGAATATTTCTTGTAAGTAATAAAAGAAAAATATAAATAATAGTAAAAAACATTAAAGGTAAGCATAGTGAAATTTTTAGGAAATAAAGAAAATGAAGTAAAAGAATATCATGTGAGTTTTCATTTGCCGGATTTAAATTATATTTCGAATATAAATTCACGTACAAAGTCTTCTAAATTGTTATTTGGTTACGAAGTAAGCACGAGGTATGTGAAAAAACCCAGAAAGTGTGATATTATGACACCCGTTTTGGGTAAGTGCAAAAATGTAAGTGCAATTATGTAATATTGGAGGAAATAATTAAAAATATATAATTAAATGTGAATACATGCGAGTATATGGGAGTTGATAAACTTAATTTATTTACAAAATAGCCCTAACATATATTCCTTCCAAACAAATACACTATATCAAGTTAGCACTAAAAGCAATCAATTGATATATTTTTAATCTTGACATTTTTAACTGTTTCGATCACAGTAAAATGGTCTTCAACTCAATACCAACGACCCAAATATTTAATATGTACTCCCAGCCAAGAATATTTTTTAGCACTATGAAGCCAAATTACACATTGACTACTAGCACTTTATTACTACTTCTGTTTGGGATTCAAACTCCTAATTGATATAATATGATAGTTTAAAGTGAAGATGGAATTTTGTCCAATCTGACATTGAAACACATATTATTTATCAGTACTTAATAATTTTTATTTTATTTTCATTACTTAATAGCGTTAAAGGTTTTGCATTCTTAATTGTCATAGAGGTCACGTAGAGGTTGTAATAGGGAAGGATATATCTGTATTTAACAAGTATAATTCTTACATAAGGGGGTTTATACAAATATTTTTTTATTTGTTTGAGTATTTTAATAAGTAATAAATGTGTAAAATAAAACATTTTAAAAATGTGCTTTATTGAGATATAGCTACCTAAAGTAGCTACTACGACCTATTTGGGTACATAACTCATTAATAAACAGTGCGATATATTAAATTAAGATTTTGAGAATGTGGTGGACAAACACTTACCAATCTACTGTAAGGTAAAACTGAAATACAATTTTTTTTAAGTTTGACCAATAATTTTACTATTATATAATAATGTAACGGTGTCTATGAGTGTGTTATTCAATGTGATGCAAAAACTACTGAACCCATTCATCTGAAATTTTGCAGAGATATTGTTAGGTTCTCTGGTTAACAAATAGGCCTATCTTTAATTTGAAATTCTATCAGGTCTCCACCTCAGGGGTTCTAAGAAGAATCAGTGCAACATCTTTGCAATACCAATTTGACAATGAATTTTTTATAATAGCTTTATTAATCAGTTGTTGGAATAAATAAACAACTTAAATAGTTCTGAAGTAGATACTGGACCAAACCTAACCACTACCACGATAAATATAAAAGACGGGACGTATCACGACGAGGCTGTGCAGTATACTGTGATGTCACATCGTTTGATCATTCGATAAAATAGGGGTAACTAAATCTACCAATCGCATGGAAGCATTCAGCTAAATAGCAGGCAAGTTATTTACCACTTATCAGCTGGAATTGTAAAATACGTTAATTAGAACAGTATTTTTGTATTTTTTGTTGCCATTTCGCCCATGTGACGTCGTAGGAGATGCGCGTAATACCTACCGTCTTCTTTCCTAGGGGTGCCGTGACATCAACATACTTTTACATTATACAGAGGCCAGTAGGTATATGTTTTGTATTACTGAATGCAATAAGCACAATGTAAATCAGCGTAAACACCGTACGAAAGACGAGTACTGTGATAGTTTTATCTTTGGCTGAAAGAGTAGATTAATAATAAATAAAGACTTAATTTCTACAATTTATCATAAACAGTACTTTCCGTAATTTTGTAACATTTGTGAGAGGGTGCAGGTGGGTACAGTGAGGGAGAGAGAGGGGAGTGTAACACGTTGTATGTGTGTTAGTGAGGCGGATTCTTTACCTGGATCAACACCCTTATGTTAAAACAGTTAGTTGATTATTGTTATACAACTTAAGTACGTTTTCAACTGTTCTCAGAGCTTTACAATGAAAGCTAACATACAAACAAAAGATGTAGTAGTTTCGTTTAAAGCTCAATGATGACTGCCAGTCCAGATATGACCCGAAACTACAAGCAGTGCTAAAGTAGTAAGAGTGATCAACCACAATACCCTTAGTATTATTGTACTGTTTTAACTGTTGGTCTTTGTGGAGTTCCTGTATATTTATCATTAAAAATAAATGAAACTATAATACTATTGGGTGACATCCCTCTCTTCGCTACGGGGTAGTTATCTACTGCTTTCCCTCCATGGATCCCTCTAAACCATTACATCATTATAAAAGCCCAGTCTGCTGTAGCCACCTAGATAAACCAGTTTTATAGTTCAGAAACACTATAAGTCTACTTTATGAGGAGTCCAAATGAATGCAATCACGTCAGAGTTAGTAAAAATGACATTAATTTTTTTCCAAATAAGAACTAAATTACCCAAGCTCTTGTGTCATGTTAATATTTGTTATATTAATATTAATATTAATATTTGTTGTATCAGGTGTTTGAAATGCATTATTTATTTTAATTAAAACTAGTTGAACGCTTATGAAAAAAGGAAAAGGTTAAGGGCTGTTTCTAGCCTTTACTAATGGAATTTTGAGATATTATATTTTAGTGGGTTTTTATGGTACAAAAGCTAACTTTAATCAATATTTAACCTATATTTAATCAAAATAAGTTCAATAGTCTTGCAGGTTTCGTTTTAAGTGAATCCATCGTTACCTGAATGTCCTATTTAATATTTTTAATAAATTTGTAAGATACTAAACATTCCTAAATCGTTTGTCTAACAAGGTGAGTTAAAATACCAGTCGACTAACCTATCACCAACAGCAGCTGATCCATCTTGCCTCAGACCTAACGTGACTGACAAGTTAAATGTAACCTGTATTTAGTAAGACATTTGTTGTAATAAAGATAGCATAAGACGTTACCACCTGATATGTAAATATTTCTTGTGTTAAATATTAAAGTAATTATTTTTATAAAGTTACTGGATGTAACCAACAACCATATATACTAGCATACTTAACATATAATAATAATAAACAAATGTCATGCGATAGTTTAAGTATATATCAAGACTAAACATTACTGTAAGTGATTACTTCTAATCTTTAAAGTAAATAGTTACCTAAGGTATCATTACTGATAGGTTTTATTACTGAAAATATAAATATTTCAGTCAAAAAATATTTAAAAACTATTTATTATTAGTTTAAATAAACTGTTACGGTCCACCTTGGTTCGAAATAATAAGGTTATTCCACTTTGTGACTGCTAGTAGTAATTTAGTCATACTCACTAATTAACTAAATTATACAACATGAGTTAGTTACATATTTATATTATCTGACAGCTATTATTTAACGCTTGAAAATAATACTTAGCGTTACTTATTACATTCGAGTTAGTGTTTGTACTATATGTGTGACTGTATGAGAACTGTTACTATTAAAAACTGTCACTTACATTGCAGGCTAAAGCCTGAAAGTAGGCTTCTACTGGAACTGATTGACTAGTCGTCTGAGGGTTACCTTTATTTAAGCCTAGAAGGTTTTGGAACTATGATGGATATTGTTTTATACATCTAGATAATTCTGGACGCCATTTCTGGAGGGTTTGGCTCCACCAAAAGGCAATTTAACTGCAATTATAGCTCTTTCTAGGACCTACCGGGTTAGCAGGAACTATACCTCCATTCATGCAAGAAAGAGGGCCACTATTATCTGGACGTTGCTTCAGTTAATAACCGTGATACGTCACAGTACAATTTTAACAAACGTAATATATTATAATTTCGTAAATCATAATGCGTATGATAACTTGCAGACATAACATACAAATATGTATATAAATATATGAAAAAACTTGGATGGAATTCAATAGAGTTGAAAGTCAAATAAAGATAAAGTTTCAGTAATACGTAACATTTAAGTTACACTATATTTGGTAATTTTATACCCGGTGCTCAAATGTTTTATTGGGAACAGGATTTTCTTGATACTGATCAAATATAAAATATCTTACAAAATTAAAATTTATTGCATAAAACACAATTCACCGTCAGATGAAAAACACTTATAAATGTGTTTTGCTTAAATGAACTACACAAAATAACATTGTTAGATATTAATAAATATCTTCCATGTTGTAAATTATAAGAAGTTTTGAATAGAAAGAAAAACTAGCAATTAAAGCTAAAAATCAATTTCATTGACATTGCCTTATAAATCTCAACATATACTTTACAAGTTCAAATAACAATTTTGGGCTCAACTTATTACGAATTAATATCAAGAAATGATATTTTTACATGTCATTTATAAGTTTAATAATATTGAAACTTAAATTATTCATTGGAAAGTAAAATACATAGTAAAATAATATCTCATTCATTAAAAATAACTGTTCACAAAAGATATTGTATCCATATACCTAAAAATATACCCGATTACAGTAACAAACTAACCAATTTTTTTACACTGACATTGTTAAAGTTAGTAACTAGAAGCGTGGATAACTTTAAGATGTCTTAAAAAACTAAACTTTTATAAATGTTACTTTAACTTATAAAATGTTTCTTAATTTCTTATAAATTATACAAAATTCAAACGTATGAACGTAATTGCTCTATTATGTTTGTACGGATAGCATTAGGCCTAATATATTATCAGAAATGGAATCTTTTCTATTACTTCACTACCACTACTTTTTATCGCAATTATGGTTAGGTTAGATTATGAGGCTACTGATAAAAGTTGATCACAACTGATAAATCCAATAGTTGACTTGCCGCCGAATGAGCTCTCCGTGTATAAGTTCTTGGAAAACGAAAAGATAAAGCTAGCGATAACGGATTCCAAGCGGATAAGGAATACCACATTGGATGTAAAAATGATTGGGGAACAGTTTTTAGAGAAATAGAATGTTGTGTTAGAAGTGGTAGTGAATTAACGGAAAAATGCCGGCAATTTATTATATTTCATAAATTGTATAGTTATTAAATTAATCATAAAATAACAACAAACAACGTACTTACGGCAAATATTACGTTTTGCATTGAGATAAATTTGATGTTGTGATAACTTAAGTTACTTTTTTTTAATATGATAATGTATTTTAGTGATTATCGATAGATAATAGTTTTTGTGTAAGTTGTACTTATCGATTCATGTACGTACATCCCCACTTACATGGAGTACAACTGACTATCTTACACAAATACTAATGAATAATGATTGTCCGTATGAGGTATTATATTTTAATGGCATGAGAAATAATTTTAGATAGTAGGAAACTAAACCCATTGTAGAGTAATCAAAACTAATATCTATATCTGCAACTACAATTTTAATACTTGTTAAGGGAATTTTTATGGGCTTTCTTGGTTAAATTTTTATATTATATTTAACTTCTAAAAATTCTCAATACTCAAATAATGCTAAATTGAACTTGTAAAAAAAAAATTATTACGTGACGCCATTAATTTTCTATTTATTGATTTGTTTGATTACTTTTGGAGCGGAAATTATATGCCCGAGTTTGAAGATTGTTTACTAAGAAACTTAGAGACTTGTAAACATTTAAAATATTAAATTGTGTTCCTTTTTTAATGTTACCATATGGAATATTAATTTAAAAATATTATTTTATATTTTTATTCAGTTAGAATAAAAAAGTACCAGAATTTAAACTGGTTTCCACTGTGCATCAAATTTACACTGTTATTTCATAAAAACAAGTGTTTGTATGATATTTATACATTAATAGGTCGTTTACAGGAACATTTACTATAATTCTTGTGAATTTTAGATTTTTAACTTAGCAAGAAAAAAGTTCTTATCAAGATACTGGAAAAAGGATTTCTTTGCTCCTAGAGATCGTAAATTAACTATTTAGTATCGTTGTGATCATTAAAAGGATATCTTGGCTCCTAGAGATCGTAAATTAACTACTTAGTATCGTTGTGATCATTAAAAGGATATCTTGGCTCCTAGAGATCGTAAATTAACTACTTAGTATCGTTGTGATCATTAAAAGGATTTCTTGGCTGCTAGAGATCGTAAATTAACTACTTAGTATCGTTGTGATCATTAAAAGGATATCTTGGCTGCTAGAGATCGTAAATTAACTACTTAGTATCGTTGTGATCATTAAAAGGATTTCTTGGCTCCTAGAGATCGTAAATTAACTACTTAGTATCGTTGTGATCATTAAAAGTAAATTCAGTCATGTTAAATTGGTTTAATCCATTTTAAAATCAATTTATTGGTTTACATCAATTTAGAGTCACTGCTACTGTAACTATATATTTTACAGAGATTACAATGATACCAAGAAATTAATTTTACGACCTTTTTAGGAAATTGATAATAACTATTCTTCTTGACAAACTTGAAAAGCTTAAATGTTAAAAACTTATAAATAACTTTCTTTTTAACAATGTCTTAAAATGTAAATGTGCTAAACTAATAGGTTTTTTAGTAATAAGAGTGTAAAGTTGGTGCACAGTGATAACTAGTTAAACTTTCGGTCTTAGTTTTGTTCCATCTGGAATAAAAATAATGAATACTTATAACATAATCTCATTATTAATAAGTCATAACGTAATATCAAATGAAGAAAACGATGGTGTGATTTGATTTATAATCGGTATCCTACTTTCTTAGGATAGGTCTACATAAATTCTTCACTTTGAAGTGAAAATAACACTTCAAACTTGGGTATACATAATTTCTGCGTCAAAAGTAATTGTAGTTTTTTTATTTTGTTTTTAAGTTTGTTATTGGATATTTTCTAATCTCAATTAACAATAAGACCACACTCTTTTACCATTGTTAAACTATAAAATAAACAAAGAAATCTAACAAATATATTTTATTTTATGACATAGATATAATTTTTGTAGCATGAGTTTATGGCAAGAAATCTATGAGTACATGGCTTGTAGAAGTTTTCCCCATTCTAAATGAGGCAAAAATTTTTTATAGAAATTAAACAAAATGAGATTTAATTACAATCCCTGATTCCACAATAGGACATTCTAATTGTTTCGATACAAAGTAAAATTTAAATCTCGTAAAATATACAATACCAATTAGTAGGTACTATCTCACTTACATGTTGTTTCATCGTTAGCACCCTGTGAAGGGAGATATACAAGAGATAAAATATATAATACCCACTAGTAGGTACTATCTCACGTACATGTTGTTTCATCGTTAGCACCCTCTGAAGGGAGATATAGAAGAGATAAAATATATAATACCAACTAGTAGGTACTATCTCACGTACATGTTGTATCATCGTTAGCACCCTCTGAAGGGAGATAAACAAGAGATAAAATATAAAATACCAACTAGTAGGTACTATCTCACGTACATGTTGTATCATCGTTAGCACCTTCTGAAGGGAGATATAGAAGAGGTAAAACATATAATACCAATTAGTAGGTACTATCTCACGTACATGTTGTATCATCGTTAGCACCCTCTGAAGAGAGATATAGAAGATATAAAACATATAGTACCCACTAGTAGGTACTATCTCACGTACATGTTGTATCATCGTTAGCACCCTCTGAAGGGAGATATACAAGAGATAAAATATATAATACCCACTAGTAGGTACTATCTCACTTACATGTATCATCGTTAGCACCCTCTGAAGGGAGATATAGAAGAGATAAAATATATAATACCAACTAGTAGGTACTATCTCACGTACATGTTGTATCATCGTTAGCACCCTCTGAAGAGAGATATAGAAGAGATAAAACATATAATACCAACTAGTAGGTACTATCTCACGTACATGTTGTATCATCGTTAGCACCCTCTGAAGGGAGATATACAAGAGATAAAACATATAATACCCACTATTAGGTACTACCTCACGTACATGTTGTATCATCGTTAGCACCCTCTGAAGGGAGATATACAAGAGATAGAACATAAAATACCAACTAGTACGTACTATCTCACGTACATGTTGTATCATCGTTAGCACCCTCTGAAGGGAGATATAGAAGAGATAAAATATATAATACCAACTAGTAGGTACTATCTCACTTACATGTTGTATCATCGTTAGCACCCTCTGAAGGGAGATATACAAGAGATAAAATATATAATACCAACTAGTACGTACTATCTCACGTACATGTTGTATCATCGTTAGCACCCTCTGAAGGGAGATATAGAAGAGATAAAATATATAATACCAACTAGTAGGTACTATCTCACTTACATGTTGTACCATCGTTAGCACCCTCTGAAGGGAGATATACAAGAGATAAAATATATAATACCAACTAGTAGGTACTATCTCACTTACATGTTGTATCATCGTTAGCACCCTCTGAAGGGAGATATACAAGAGATAAAATATATAATACCAACTAGTAGGTACTATCTCACTTACATGTTGTATCATCGTTAGCACCCTTTGAAGGGAGATATAGAAGAGATAAAATATATAATACCAACTAGTAGGTACTATCTCACTTACATGTTGTATCATCGTTAGCACCCTCTGAAGGGAGATAAAGAAGAGATAAAACATATAATACCAACTAGTAGGTACTATCTCACTTACATGTTATATCATCGTTAGCACCCTCTGAAGGGAGATATATAAGAGATAAAACATATAATACCAACTAGTAGGTACTATATCACTTACATGTTATATCATCGTTAGGACCCTCTGACGGGATATATACAAGAGATAAAATATATCACCTTTTAGGTATCTGAGATACTTTAGTATTACTGCTTTATAGCGTGACAGATACTAAAAATGCAATATACATCAGTAACAATAAAGTTTATAAATATTCAATACAGAAAGGGAGAGCTTCTGGCTTTATTCAATGTCAGATTGGAAAGCTCAATTCTCCCCAGCCAATATCATGTTAGGTCCCCATTCACTTATATATTGTGTCTTCGTTACAACCCCAGTAAGGGGATAAGGAGGCAATAAGGAATAAGAGACCTACACAAGGCTGTGTGGTGTCTAAGGTACTTATGTATAACAGTCGAACCCTTATGACGAGTTTTCGCAACAAGTTGACAACAATTCTTGTATTATTTAAGGTTTAATAATTTTATTTTGATTTATAAATCCAATAAGTAATAAATATATATACCTAGTATATTGGATAAAAGGTACTAATGAACGTATTGTAAAAGTTGTTTTGTTGTTACGTGAAACCAATTTTTTTTACAAAAGGCGTCTGTAAACATTTTTTAGTTTTAAAAAACTACATTTGTAAAATAAAATATTATTAATATAATACCTTTAACACATTTCTTAATAATTTGTTGTGCGATGTACATTTCAACTTCTATGAAGTCATCTTCAAGTACATGTAAGTTATAAAACAATATAAATAAACCAATTATTATGTCCAAATATTCACAGCTGTTGATAATATTTATATTTTTTGGTAGAATTAATTTGTAAATTTAATAATCTTTCAAAAAGTATATTTTTAAAAATTGTGTCTTTGTCAATTAATAGAATATTTGGATCTTTATTTTAACTTTTATAAATTTTGAGACGTTCTAAGGTTGATATTAAACTACTTTTCTTACAGATACGTAAAATTTCAAGTTTTGTCTCTATATTTTTGTAAGTGTGGCCTGAATTTTACCCAATGATATAAGATTTTTTTCTACGAATTATTAACACTGCTAACACAACATTTTCAGAGGATTAAACAAAACTTCCTGAAGAAGGATTAAAATATAATTTAAGCTCTTACAACACAAAAGATTATTAATATTGTATACTGAAACAACAATTACAAATCCACCCAACGATAAAGAAGATCAAGCTAGAATTTTAATTGATTATACATTAGAAAAAATACAGAAGAATAACAATAATATAAAACTAAATAAAGAGAGAACAAAAAAGGATTGGCAATCTGTAAAAACTATAAATGATGAATTTGAAAAAGATGATTTAATAATTTTTAAAGCTGATAAAATAAATTCAATTGTCATAATATAAAATGATGAATATGAAACCAAAGTTGAACATTTCATTCAAAATAACACTATCACTATATTACGCAATGATCCTACAAGTTCATTCCAAAATAATGTCAAATAAACTATAAACAAAAATGAAAAATATTTTCACACAAAATAGAAAAAAATACAATTAAAAATGACCAAACCCTCAATTCCTAATCTAAGAGGTTTATCAAAAATTCACTAAGGGAACTGTCCTATCAGACCCTTAGTAAATTTCCAAAATGATCTAACTTACAATTTAGCAAAATGGCTCGAAAAGAAAATTAATGAACATTGTAAGTTCAGTACCAACATTGCATTGAAAAACAATATAGATTTGATTGAAAAGATCAAAGATTTAGACATTCCCAATAACAGCAAATTTGTTCCATTTTACATAACAAATCCTTACACTAACGTTCTCCTTCAAGAAACTGTACAATTAACTAAAATCAATCTAACAGAACAAAAATACACTCTCATCACAATAAATAGAAAAAATAATTGACCTGACTGAATTAGTATTACAACAAAACTATTTCACTTTCAACAATAATTGTTACATTCAAAATGATGGATTAGCTGTGGGTTCACCACTATCTGGACTAACATCAGACATATTCCTCGACAACATAGAAAACAAATTTATACTAAATGAATGTAATAAGCTTCTTTAACAAATTATATATTATTTCAGATTTGTTGATGATGTAATATGCCAATTTAAAGGAAATTTGAGACAAATAAATTTATTTAAAAACTACTTCAATCAAATACATATTTTTTTAATTCACTAATGAATTGGAACAAAATAACAGAATAAACTATCTGGATATAACTATAATTAATACTAATCAAAAACACAGTTTCGAAATTTACAGAAAACCTACATATTCTGATTTTGTAATCCCCTCTTCATCAAATCATCCACATCATCAAGAAATGGCTGCTTTCAAATCAATAATATATAGAATTTTTAAAATACCATTAAAAACTGAATATTTCAATGAAGAAGTACAATTTATAATGAATATTACTCAATAAAATGGCTAAAAACCTAGTATGTTTGGTACATTAATATAAACATTTAAGAAACATGAAAATAAAAGAAAAGACAAAAATAATATAAAATACATTTCATCAGAATATATTGGAAAACATAACCACAAAATCAACAAAGCCTTTGTCAACAGTGGATATCAAATGACATTTAGGTCTACAACTTCCAAAAATCTTATTAAAATAATTAAAAATGAAACAAACAAACAAAAATAAACAGTCTTCAAATTTGATAATAAAATTTATTTTTTAATCATTTACAAATTAAACTGTAATGATTGTCAAAGTCACTATATTGAACAAACTGGATGTTCTTTCAAGACAATATTCGATGAACATATTAAAGCATTACTAACGTCACAACATTCAAAATATGCAGAACATATTAATAATTCCACACTTACAAAAATATAGAAACAAATTTTGAAATTTTACATACTTGTAAGGAAAGTAGTTTAATGTCAACCTTAGATGGTTTCGAAATTTATATAAGTGCAAAGAACAATCCAAATTTTCTATTAAATGACAAAGACACGGTTTATAAAAATGTACTTATCAAAATATTATTAAAAATTCTATATTAATTCTACAAAAAAATATATTCATATTATCAACAGCTGTGAATAATTTGGACATCATAATTGGTTTATTTATAATGTTTTATAACCTACATGTACCTGAAGATGACTTCATAGAAATGTACATCGTACAACAAATTATTAAGAAATGTGTGAAGGTATTAAACTAATGATATTTTATTTTACATATGTAGTTTTTCAAATCTAAAAAATGTTTACAGACACCTTTTATAAAAAAAAATTTGTTTCATTTAACAACAACAAAATAATTTTTACAATACGTTCACTAGTACCTTTTATCCAATACTCTGATAAGAAATAAATCCTAAAAAGGCTAAATTAGCCACCTTAGGGAATTATATATCTATACAGAACTGTAGGTTGTACTTTTTCTCTCAACTAATTTACTTATATGAAGACTAATCACTTCAATTAAACATTTTAAAAAATAATTTTAATCGAACGCTCTTAGAAGCGTTATCCAATATTGGCACAATGTCATACATATACTAGTAATTTTATATGCATGATTGAAATTTCCTAGCTTATTCTATTTTAAAGCTATAAAGAAGTGAAACTGCTAAGATAAACTGGTAAATATCTAAGACTGTGAATAGTTCAATCAAGATGTTAGAGCAAAAATAAACATGCAGACTTTTGCAAAACTGATATCGTAAATGTAGAGTTATTTTTATTGGATGAATAACTGATTTAAGAGTACGACCGCAGGCCAATATAAATGTTGCAATGGAGATTCAACAAAACAATAATATATCATATCCATAATAATGGTCTTCTGGTTCCGACCACGTCAAAGGATTATGTATATTATCTACATAGGCCGACGTTTCGGGCTGAATCTTGAGTACCATCTCCAGGCTGGCGTGAGCTGAGTCCGCAACTCAAGTGTCTAGATGCGATTCAACATGCAGCCCTAAAGGGTGGCCTATTATATAATGTATATAATCCTTTTATGTGGTCAGATCTGTAACACAAAGATTATAGATAAGTTTTGATGTCGTGGAAGCTTATCCATGAAGAATAATATATAACTTTTAATTGATGTAATTTTATTATTTGAATAAAAAATAAATTAGGTATTTTATTTTTTATTAAAATATTCTGTATCTGTTCTGAGAATTCTCCGTACATTCTCAGATATTTGAACTGAACAATCAAGCCCAGAAACTGTGCCAAAAAATATCATATCACTGTTGAAACAAACGGCCAAACCACCCATACACGTACAGTGGTATTTACCCACCCATCTACTCACACACGTTTGTGTGAATAATTGTTTTTAAATCACTGACTAAAGCCGGTTTTTTTTTTTTTTTTTTAGTTGTTTGTCACAATAGGCCATTTTCAGTGATAGCATTTATTTCCATATGTGACATATGGTAGATCAGGAAGTACTTCATATGTCCTGTTCCTGTTTACAATTTTAATAAGCACATACATAGATCAACTCTTGTCTATGAAAGCATTGTTGTGTTTACAGATTTGAAGTGAATCCATTCTCTACTTATCGAGTTTCGTGTACTTAAACATACGGAAGTTTGATTTTATATATAGATTGTATATTGAACATTTGTTGTCCAGCTGAGTGTATTGTTGAACGTAATCCCTAGGAAATGGTAACCCTCTCAACAACGCAGTCCAAACGACCCTTACATGAACTCCGAACTGTCCGGATCACCTGAGGTACACAAGGCAACCGCCAAACACTTAGTCGTAGCCACATTTGTGGTAAGTCGGTTTTGGTTACACCATCACTTAACTGAAACTAACCTTTGAGCAATATACTGGTAGCTCCGAACCTCCATCGTTTTCTCCGTACATTCTCAGATATTTGAACTGAACAATCAAGCCCAGAAACTGTGCCAAAAAATATCATATCACTGTTGAAACAAACGGCCAAACCACCCATACACGTACAGTGGTATTTACCCACCCATCTACTCACACACGTTTGTGTGAATAATTGTTTTTAAATCACTGACTAAAGCCGGTTTTTTTTTTTTTTTTTTTTTTTAGTTGTTTGTCACAATAGGCCATTTTCAGTGATAGCATTTATTTCCATATGTGAAATATGGGTAGATCGGGAAGTACTTGATATGTCCTGTTTAAAATTTTAATAAGCACATACATGAAACAACTCTTGTCTATGAAAGCATTGTTGTGTTTAAAGATTTGAAGTGAATCCATTCTCTACTTATCGAGTTTCGTGTACTTAAACATACGGAAGTTTGATTTTATATATAGATTGTATATTGAACATTTGTTGTCCAGCTGAGTGTATTGTTGAACGTAATCCCTAGGAAATGGTAACCCTCTCAACAACGCAGTCCAAACGACCCTTACATGAACTCCGAACTGTCCGGATCACCTGAGGTACACAAGGCAACCGCCAAACACTTAGTCGTAGCCACATTTGTGGTAAGTCGGTTTTGGTTACACCATCACTTAACTGAAACTAACCTTTGAGCAATATACTGGTAGCTACGAACCTCCGTCGTTTTCTCCGTACATTCTCAGATATTTGAACTAAACAATCAAGCCCAGAAACTGTGCCAAAAAAATATCATATCACTGTTGAAACAAACGGCCAAACCACCCATACACGTACAGTGGTATTTACCCACTCATATACGTACAGTGACAATGACCCATACACGTCCAGTGATGATGACACACCCACCATCCATACACGTACAGTGTTGATAACGCGGCAGCCTACCCATACGTACGATGATGATGATAAACAACCTACTCACTCACACACGTGCAATGACGATGGCCCTTCCCCTTCCACCCACTCATACACCTACAATGATAATGGTCCTGCCACCAACCCACACGTGCAGTGATGATGACTTTTCTGCCTATCCAGACAAGTACAATCTATAAAATTAACGATAAAGCTCAATAGTTATGTGAATGCTAAAAACAGCAATAGATTGTAAAAAGGGAACAGTAGCTAAAAGGTCTAGGGTTAAGCGAAGCTAATGATCGGATCTAAAGATTACTTTGACCGAACTTAATCGGATTAAGAGCTCTATTATTGGAGATTATTCCCTAGTTTCAGGTTCTGTATGTATCCACGTACTACTGTAGTTTACGAACTAGCATTTATGAATAAAAATGTCAACACTAAATGTTATTTGATATTATTTTTCTGTTACACTTGTAGATTTTCAATTCTTATTCTACTTGATCTATTCATCTATCTTAAAACACCAATCGACAAGATATGGACAAATATACATTTTTAATAAGTGTGATGAGTGAATGTGGTCTTTTTTACAAACTAATTCCGACCATTCCTTAGTAAATGTCATAGTCCAATGACAAATGAATAAGCGATGATTATCAGCTGATCCCTTCAAAATTTGTTATGACTCTGATTGGGATTGAACTGAAAATGTTTATCCTATGAAGCTGGGCTTCCAACTACGATACCGACCATTTATACAACCAATGATACATCAGTGGTCAGATGTATAAAAAAAATGTTTTTCAACTGTCTATAAGGTCATTATGTAGACAAATTTTGTCTTATGAATCACTTTTATTTGTTCTTAAATATTTACGAGTATGTTTTCATTGGCAAAAAATGTAACATCTATGTACATACGAATTTTTTTATTTTACTACTATTTTATCATTGCATGGTTTTTTATTTATATCTGCAATTTTCTCAAAAAGCGAATCATATTCACTTCCTAGGTGCGTGTATAATGATGCGTATTATATGTTGATGTATACAGTATATAAATAAATGTTTATCACAGAGGGAGCTAGCCGGTCGTATTCAGAGGTGACCAAAGGTATTAATGAAGGACTAGGGGACACCCCTGCACGCTTCGCGTGCCAACCCCGTTACTCGCTGCGCTCATTACTTTTCGGTCTCGGTCTTCCAATAAGGTTGAGTGGAAGAGAGGACTTAATAGTCCTAACTCTGCCTAATAAAGACAATTTTCTTTCATTTTAATTTTTCTTTACTTATTAACTATAAATAATAGTAGATTTACTGTATAACGTAAAATCGCAATATTAAATTTATTTGCGGTATTTCACTCACACTGCTTGCGTTGCTACCTAATTATTATCATAAACACCCAATGATATTACTTAGACTATTTATACGTGTTTATTTGATTTGTTTTTGTTTAACAGCTGAAGAAGAATTAAATAAATAAAACTACTGAATTAGATTACCGTTTAAATCTTCGAGTCCAATGGAGTGGAGCCCTACAATCGAATGTGAATAAAACCTTGTTTACAAACTTCCCTGGTTCGACTGTGACAGATCGAACCTTCTCAAAATTACAAACACCATTATTTACATTCCAACAGCTGTAAACACTGTTTGGAAATCATTATTTACATTTAAACAGATGTTATTTTTTTATTCGTTTAAATTTCACTTCATGTTGTTCTTATGGGCGAAAATGAACTTTCTGGACTTCCTGTGCCCTTCAGAATGAAAATATTCAAAAATTAAGATATTATTGCACAACTATATATAGGGAAAAATGTTTTGACACCACAACCGTCTGATTTAGTCAAGAAATAAGGGAGGAGTTGCTATGACAAAAACAGCTGCACGTACTATATACAAGGATACCTCATCACTCACTGGTCTGACGATGGTAAACGTAACTATCAAATATTAATCACTTTAATATTTACACCTTGTTCTATTTTTAATGTAATAAAAATGTGTTTGGTTTTTTTATAAGAAGTTGATAGTATTAAGGGTGTTCGATAAAAATAAAAACTTTTTTTTTATTAGTTATTTTCATAGGTAATAAGTACGTAGAGAGAAGAGCTATTTACGGACGCTTGTCTGTCTAAATTGGCTAATTTGGCCATTCTAGATTAAGAAACCGAGCGCAAAAGTGCTACAAACCTCTTTTTTTGTAGATGACATCTGTACAAATTTAGAGTTGAAATTTATACAATTATCGTGTCTAAAAGAGTAGAATAATAATACATTGCTACAGTTTCCTATATATCAGTGAGTTATATGCTTTTATGTGATTTGCGAGTAAGGCAAATGGGGACAGTGAGGGAGAGAGAGTGGAAGAAAATATGTTGTATATGTGTTAGTGAGGCCAGCCTTTTGCTACTCCTAACAACAGTTGCGTGAAATCTAGAACTAAATTCCTTAGTGTACTCAATTTGGTGCCTGGACGAACAACACTCTTCATTTCATTTCATAAAACTACTTACCTTGGAAAGAGAACTTTCAAGAATCCTGACAACAGATAGTGACGGAAGGCATCTAGCGATTGAAATGAATATTTGTTGCTGTGTATGATTTATTAGTTATTTATATGACACGAAATATTGAAACCACAGAACTCATGGCATTTTAAAGATAATCTCTATCATATTTTAGAGACAAGGAATATCATTATACGTAAAGGGTCGAAACTTTACCTAAACCAATCACCATATTATATGTACTTTTCGAACGTTTAAAGTATTTAACATTTGTTTCGTCACATTCAACTATTGGTAACTTAAACCAACTCGTAATACTCACTAAAATGGTAGTACAGATCCTTAAAGCCTGTCTGATGGGAGGAAACCCCAAGTGGCAACCCTCATCATGCTCAGGGGGATTACTAAATACCAGGCATACAACACTGAGGTTCAAGGTGGTGGTGTATTGATCTGTTCATACAACTATACCAGGCATACAACACTGAAGTTCAAGGTGGTGGTGTAATGATCTGTTCATAGAACTGTACCAGGCATACAACACTGAGGTTCAAGGTGGTGGTGTAATGATCTGTTCATACAACTATACCAGGCATTCAACACTGAGGTGCAAGGTGGTGGTGTAATGATCTGTTCATACAACTATACCAGGCATACAACACTGAGGTTCAAGGTGGTGGTGTATTGATCTGTTCATACAACTATACCAGGCATACAACACTGAGGTTCAAGGTGGTGGTGTATTGATCTGTTCATACAACTATACCAGGCATACAACACTGAGGTTCAAGGTGGTGGTGTATTGATCTGTTCATACAACTGTACCAGGCATACAACACTGAGGTTCAAGGTGGTGGTGTATTGATCTGTTCATACAACTGTACCAGGCATATAACTGTTCATCTGAACTGAGATGGACTATTTCCATCAAATTTTCTTCATTTAAGACATGACGTAAATTTTTCTAACAGCATTTTTATTTTTGAAATTTGTTAATGATGGAGTATCAGATGAGGGAGACAAAGCTAGTTGGACATTTGCCATCATTACGTGAAAAATAGCAATCACGACGTTTCGATTTGGTAAAACCCAAACCTTTTTCAAGTGCTAAAAACTAAATTCCATTTACTGAGACCCATCCCCCCCACCAAAGCTGGTAAGCGTGCCAACAGGGGGATGGCTCAAAACAAGTCGAGCGATGGGATCACGGGTGGCAGTTGGAGGGTCAAAATAAAACTCGGCAGCTGAGCAAAACTGATTTATTACCAAAAAAACAAAAACTGGCTGGCAAAAGGCCACAATATAAAAGGCAGAAGGCCTCAATAAAAATAGGCAGAAGGCCACAATATAAATTCTCACTTAAATAAATAACAACAAACACTAAAATTAACAAGATACTACACAATAATAACAAACGCTATCAATACCACAAACTCTACAAATACCAAAATTGCCAATAAACAACTACATGGCCTATCTGCAGTTTAGCCGGAGACCCCCAAAACGTAAGATAAATTTAATGCCCACATAAAATTGAAAAATTTAGAAAACTTCTGGCAAACAACAATTAAACCGGCAATTTAGCCCAAATCCCATAATTCCACCGGGCCAGGGAGTAAGCCGGAATCCTTGGGCAGCTCCGAATTAGACGTTAAATCAAAGCACAATAATCCCCTTTTGGTGAAAGTTTAAAAATTAAATAATTTAAAAGAAAATATAACACGGTACCGTTCGAGTAAAAATTCACTTCCAAACACCCCTAATACACTTAACAAAATATACATAACAATCACTAGGCCTAAACATAACAATAAATAATAACAGAACTTAACCATAGGGACCTAACAAATATAAACTCTACAAAATATAACAACCAAATAAACTAATTAAACTAAATAACAATAAATATAATAAATATTAACATCAAAAACATTTTTTTGTGTATTTTAAAGCTTTTCTTTTTTCCTTTTAATAAAAAAAATATAAGTCTCCATGGCTGTTTCATCAATCACTTTGTCCCAGTTTTTAGGCCTAGGCCACATAAAGTTCCACAAATTTTTTTTCTCTTCTTTTTTTTTATAATTCACTGCCCTTTTCTTTTTTGTTTTTCTTTTTAGGAAATACATCATCAAAACCCCCAGCTCAGCCGCCGGGAAATAAAATGGAATACACTGACCTGAGGACAGGAGACTTATACCACAAAGATGTAGAGCGGGTAGCGGACGCCTCCAGGCTCCAACATGGTCCTCAGGCCAGGCTAGCAGTGCAGATGGTAGACAATCCCCGGACGGCAGGCCGAGGGCTGAACGTCCCACTCAAGGACCCTGGACTGCAAGGTCAAACACAGCCATTAAACACAGTCCAGCCATCACAACAAAATATTACACATAACCACTAAATATAAGGGTGCATGATTTAACAAAACTGGACATGAAGAGCAAACAAGACAGTGAAAGATTAACTTTAGGTTATGAATAATTATGTTGGCAAACTCAGATTTAAAACCAATTTACAAATTTAACAAATTATAAAAGACGTAAATACGTATATGGAACTGAAAATGACAAACTGAAAACTAGGCTATGGATACAGGGGTAATATGTTCTAACATGAAAATCAAACTAAAGATAGGCTAGGTTATTGTCAATGAACAAAAAATATGGTAAATCGGTAACTACAACTGTAAAAAGGCTCAAAAAACATTATACAGAACTACTATTGACAATAAAGGCAGATATAAAAAGCATTAACGGTAATTAACGGTAAAAAGTAACATGGAGCTCATGGCTCAAACCTAGGTTAACAAAACTAGACAAAGAAAATACAAATTTAACAAAACCCTGAAAGCACAACTAAGCCCGATTAATATTTTCAATGAAACAAAAGTATT